>APFE031202935.1:0-28076 GCA_000404065.3 Pinus taeda | reverse complement strand
AGGGACAAAAATGCGAGGTGGAAGATCATGGAATCTTCTAGAAGCTTCCCCTCTGACACTTGCCTCTCTATTTTCGACCAGGGATGAGTAAGAGATCATCATTCTCCAAGTGGAAGCAAGAACTATCAGAGAGAGAAAACTAATAAAGATTCCAGAAGATGACTCACCTCTCTATAATCATCTATATATGGATCCCTCATCACAGAGATCTAGAGGCTGGAATTTTGTATCTTATAGAGAAGTATTGTTGGTTTTCTGGTGTACATTCACAGTGTTGGGTGATCTAAGCTTTGCTTGAGGTGAAGAAGGGCTTCTTAGCTAGAGGATGATGTTGGGTCAGAGCACATGGTTGTAATCCTCTTGCTACTTTTCATTTGAATAAAGCTATTCTTGTTTCCTTCCATATTCTTGTGTACTTGTTTATATATGCATGTATATGGTTAAAACACATCTGATCCTGTATTATTTATGAATTTAGATCCTTGTTTCTTGCATAGTAGTATGTTGTTGTGATTCCACAGGTTCTTTTGAAGTTGGGCAGACAAAGAAGAAGCGGCGAAACTCTATCAAGAAGGAGAGGAAATCAAGCGCAAGACTCAGGTTGGCCCTCTTGGTTCTCCTCTCGTCTCTTTTCATAAAAGGAAACAATAGTAGACTTTGATTGTTTGTTTCTAAGATAGCCACCCATCTTAGTGGGAATAGAAGCATCCGAGTGGACACTATTCCCGGATAACAAAATGGCGACTCCGCTGGGGAGTGACTAGATTATTTGTTAGCCTCTCTATCCTTGTTTCTTTTATAAACTTACAAACGGAGGCTGAAGTCAAGCCAGCTAGCCTTCGAACTGCATTTGTCATACAAATGCAAAGTAGATCAATGTTGCTTCAGTTTATCTCCGTGTTTTGTTTATGAATTAAACAATAGATCTACAAGCAATCTAATTGCCCTGAGTGGTGGCTCTAGTAACCTCTTACATCACCCCTGTGTTTTACATACACTGATCTTTACTTATTCATCCTAAACAACTGAACTAGATTGCAAATTATGAGTGAAATGCCATTCAAAGTCTTGTACTTCTACCATCGCACCCTGCCTTCAAGGCAGTTTGTATGCATCGCACTTCCCAAGTGCTGTAGGTGCGTTGCATACTGAGTTCACTGTGTAACAGGTGTGATGGTCAAGGAGGGTTAACTTTACCCTCCGACTGTGGATTTTTCTCACTATTTTCAGTCTTATTCAAGAGTTTTGTTGTTTGTAGTCAGTGTGCTTCTGTGAAACCCCCTTCTCTTTCATTATTCCGCCTCCTTAGTGCAAAGAACTATAAATGTTTTTATGTATTGTGCATCATTTTTCGTTCTCTTTTGCAAAAAGTAGCATCGTCAAACTGTCGTCTCTAGATATGAAAGTGTCATAGCTGTCTTTTTCAGTTTTAGGAAGTAATCCCATTGCTCTTGATATTCGATTATTCAGTTACTATTGCATAGGATTTGAATTATTAGTTTTAAAGTGTCGAAAAGCAATTTCCATTTCAAAATCGCAAAGTGTCTCTCTTGCTTTCACTTTGTTTTGAAAAAGAATTTTGTTGAGTACTGTCACTTTAAAAGTAGTTCAGTTTTGCACATAGCTTTCTTAACGTCATTCACACATTAAGAAGGCTGAAAACAAATACATGCATGTGCATTTGCATTTTGATTGCTTGGCTTGATTTAGGACTGTGCATTTAGCGTGTGCTCTGTGCTCTGTGAAGAAAAGATTCTTGACTTTCTTCCTTAGTAGCTAGGATTTTCATTGCTAAAAGAAGATCAAATATTTGTTTATCATCTTAGACTGCATGTTAGGAATTATATATACATCACGTGGTGAACCTGAAAGGAAAACTGTTAAGCAAGATCAACTTAAAATAAATTCAATGAATCTAACAACGCTTTGGAACTTAACGCACAACATCTAGAGGTCTAGGCTAGAGACGTATTTCGGCATCGTAAAACCTGGTAATTGTTGCTTTGAGTGTTGGTTGGGTGATTCCTCCACTCTGAGATAGCAAGTGCCAGTACAGATTTGTGCTCCCACGTACCGTTGAGTATATATTGGGAGACCACAATAGGCTGCATCCTTTATCCTTAGGAAGCCGTGTCTATCGCCCTATCGATCACAATGCATCGAACATAGCATTCAGGAAGATTGACTGACGTACCGTAAAAAGTATTCTGCAGTTTTGTGATTGGTTTGGTAATACTCTCTGCCTAGATCTTTAGAGAAGTCCATTTTTCTCCTTTTCAGACTCCTTAAAGGAAAGGGTCCTCTGAGCACTTTTCACTTCACGCTCAATAAAAATCGGAGGCGACTAGAGTCATCTTTTGTTTTTTCTCGACTCTTTAAAATTGAAAAAACAAGTTGTGTCAAAGCATCTAAAAATTTATTTTTATCGGAATAACGTCACAAATTCCCCCGTTGATCTTCAGGTTGATAAAATGGAGTCTACCAACCAAGGATTTCCACATGAAGGAAATCCTAGTCCCTTCTCCTCTTGGGGAGATGTTGGTGCACCCCATATGGCCACTTTGTCACTTCCAGGATTGACAATTGGTTTGCCCGTCTAGCTCTTCTCTACCTTTGTCGTTCAGAATCTTGTAATTCCTAAACAGTCTAATCAGCAACTAGACGACACTAGATTTGCCTCCCAACCTTCTACTTCATCTGATTCTCCCTCTCCTCCTTCCTCTTCACTTGATAAAGCCGATAAAGCTAAAAATCAAGTAACTGAGAAGAAGAATAAGCAGAAAGAGAAAAGGGAAAAGAAGAAAAAGGAACCAAAATCAGAAGGGAGCAACCAAGTGTCGTCTAGCAAAAATCCTCACACCGCACAGTCAAAACCTAAATCTCCTTGTGTCATTTGCAATGGAGACCACTATCACCGAGATTGTCCCTGCATCTGTCGGATCTTAAGGGACTGGTCTCCTCATTTGCACAATCCAGTAGCATCAACCTCTGGGAATCATGTTGAATGCTCACCATCAACTAGTGAAAGTGAAGCACATAGACAAAGAAGGAATCCTAAAATTCCTTGTAAGTTGTGTGAAGGAAGTCACGCCGTCCACCGTTGTCCCTTCCTTGATGAGGCTAAAAGAGTTTTGGATGATCGTCCGGTTTCACCGCTACGACTTCCTCCTGGATATAAAAAACTCTTGCCAAGTCCTCCACCAGTTGAAAATCTGGCTAGCCCGTCATTGTGGTCGGCTGAAGCATCTATCGTTGAAAATGAACCCTCTGAATCCACACCAGATGAAAGTCAAAGGGTCGATATGGCAGTTGACCTAGTCTTGCCATCAAAGTGTTCATCTTCGAATGATACCGTCACTGAAGAGAAAGAGAACGACACCGTTCAAATTCTTTTCATCAACACAGACTCCGATGAGCTTGGGGGCAGTCTTTCCATTCCTTTATCACAGGAAAGAAGTTCATCAGAGTCATATCCAGTCGTCTATTCAGTCCCACCACTAAGCAACCTAGTCGTTTCCTTCGATTGGAATCTACTAGGCAGACCTTGTTTATCCAGCCAGTGTACCATTCAGGATTATTGTACAAGCTTATAGAATGGTCATGGTTGGTACCATCATTGATGAAGGGGCTTCTGTGAGTATCCTTTCCTCAAATGCTTGGAAAGCGCTTGGTTCGCCATCGCTTTTGCCTGAAATGAGAAATCTAACAGGCTTCGATAAAGGAACCAGTCGACTTTTAGGGATCCTTCCAAATGTGCCCATGACTTTGAGAAGGAAAATTGTTCACATGAACGTTATGGTAGTTCAAGGAAATTTAGATTATAATCTACTCCATGGATACAACTATACTTATTGCATGGGAGCCATCGTCTCCTCACTCCTTAGAGTAATTTGTTTTCCGCACGAAGGCAGAATGGTCAAGCTCGTGGACCAAATGTAATTCCCCAGATCACACATCGCAAATAGTCAAATGCCATCCCTAAATGGTCTTTTCATGCAAGAAATGTCTCATCGGTCTCCAGTCCGTCCACTTGATGAGCGCGAGTGATTCAGGAAGGTGTGACTGAAACCCAGGGGGCATGCACCCTGGTCTGCTTCGACAGGAAAACTCTGGGTATAGTGTAGGTTTCGGTGAAGGATATATGACTAGTCCGATACCCGTCCATATAGGAAAAGGGGATTAGACCAGATAAGATACCTCCGTTAGAAGGTAGGCCTTTCCCGATAGAACAAATTTTTTCTCTGCAAATTGAAAGGTAACCTAGAAACTCTACTTCACTATACCTGGGGGCATGCAAACCTTTACACATGAATTGAAGAGCGGCTATTTATTTTTTACATTTTTAGGACCTCTAACCCTTTAAACCCGTAAGGCTAGTCATTTCCTAACTTGCATAAAGAAAGGATCTGTGGAAAAGCTTGAGAGATGTAAGCCACTTCAAAATAGCATCTCAAATGAGACATTTTTTATCATACGACTAGTGAGCAATGTTGTCGCAGAGTTCAAGCTCGTTAAAAAATAAACTCTCCATGGGCAGTTTTAGCGCCTAGTTCAAGCTCGTTAAAAAATAAACGTAAGTCATGAGCAAATGTTTCCCCCAGCGTTCAAGCTCGTTAAAAAATGAACCGGTAAATAACCATTGTGAATGCCTTATCGCTAGCTTTTGAGCCTTGGTCGTGTTCTCGCCATCACCTCCTCTCTGTTTTTAGCCGATCATTCACCCCCATATGTTTGTTTACCCCTTCAAGGAACATCTGCGAAGAGTGATTCTGTTACCCATCCTTGTGACACTGCCATGATTGGAAAATTCCAAACCTTACCTGGAATCAACTACTACCCGAAACCATCACTCATTCCTCGAAAACGAGTCTTCTTTTAGCTCTTTTCACCCAACTCGTAAAATATGAAAATATTGCTGAGCGATTGGCCTCTCTGGCTCGTTAAAGGAATCAAAAGTGCTATCCCTCCTCTAGATTTTAATATTTTTGGACCTGAGGGATTATTACACAAAACGATCGAGCGCTTGTCTTGTTCGGCTCGTTAAAACTATCTAAAATTCATCCCTTTTGTATTATTTTACACTTTTTCGGACTTAAGGGATTATACAAAGAAAAAGAATCTTTGGAGTCTCCTTTCTATTTCTTTCAGACTCTCTAAAATTTAAATAGACCAAGTTATCTTTGCCGTTAAACTCTTTAAAACCGAATACCGACAAACTCATCCAAATGGACGAGAACGAGTTTCACTATCACTAGACTCGCTAAAACATAGTGACAGGTTCACCCAAAGGGCAGATTATAGAACACGCATATGTTATCCTCCTCAAGCTTGAAAAAAATAAAGAGGTACTGGTCAGCAATGTCTAGGGAAAATTGGGAAGAAAACTTGAAGAAACTTTATTGTTAGCAAGTTGCTCTTGAACTGACACTTTCCTTCCACATCCATGTCAGGCTGGGTTGTTCCGTTCACTGGTCATCACCATTGGTCTGTCACACCATCCATCTTTGGGGTTAACGCCACCAATCCATCGTCAGTGTCACCAATATGTTCAAGAGAAGTCATTCAGACAATTCACCTGTGTATCACCCACTACAATACATTCATGCTTCATTCCTTCATGACCGACTCCCTGAACCCTGTATCGTCAGTTTGTTTTCACCTCTAAAATCATTTGCTTCATTCCGTGTCGTTGAAGTGGGATTCCTTAAGGCCCTCCTGCGATGGGTCACTTCTTGTCGACATCAACTCATTATCCAAGAATTCGACTTCGGAACAACTCTTTCAGTACTTTGAAGCTTGCATGCCTCAATGGCAAGTTTCACACTTTTGGCGACAGGTTTACATCAATGGCCTTCGACCGAGAGATTTTGCGTGGTGTTCGACGCCAAGTCCCTTTTTCGCACGACGTAAACTGTACTGTAGTACCTTGAGGGTCATTGTCATTATTGGTGATTCCTCTCGCGCCTGTTAACAGCTTACATCATTGGCTGGTAATCTGACGATGTCTTTCCATGTTCGACTCCAGAAATTTTTTCACATGGATCGACTTGTACTCCAAGTGAATATTGAATGAGTTTTGAAGACCCCAGATCTAGTTTCATCCATCCGGGTTGCAATATATTCAGGAATATAAAGACATTAAGTGTACGTCATTGTTGAACAGATGATCATCCAAATCAAAGGATGATTTGTCCATATCATCAGTCTGTCACACAGACGATTGTCTATCCTATGTACATGGAAATGAATTTATAAAGCTGAGTATGGGAATGCCCACTTCAACTAGATCATGAAAAAATGTTGTCAAAATAATGTATTGTATTGTATCTTATTACAGGTCAGCTACCAGCTCAGAAAAACTTCGGATCCTCATAGTAAAGCATTTAACCCGACATCAGAAAGATTAACGACCTCATGCTTTAGGGGGCAGTTGTTATAGACATTTTTGGGCACTTCAACCCAAATCATAAATGTCCATAAACTTAGGGCTCCTAAGTCCCTAAAAGTGTTTCTTCACTGCCTAAAGGAACAATGTCAACTGATTACATCATCTCCCAGAAGTTCTCCACTGAAAATTGCTGATAAATGGTCAAAACTGGACCATACTGAAAGCTTAATGCAGGGGGTGCGATGCATATCACCTTCCCAGTGTACAAGGTGCAATGCATACTGATTTACTCCTCTGTAGGGTGCGATGGTATGGAATGGACAAACGGCAGGGACAAAAATGCGAGGTGGAAGATGATGGAATCTTCTAGAAGCTTCCCCTCTGACACTTGCCACTCCATTTTCGACTAGGGATGAGTAAGAGATCATCATTCTCCAAGTGGAAGTAGGAAATATCAGAGAGAAGACACTAATCAAGATCCTAAAATATGACTCACCTCTTTGTAATCATCTATATATGGATCTCTCATCACAGAGATCTAGAGGCTGGAATTTTGTAACTTATAGAGAAGTGTTGTTGGTATTTTGGTGTACATTCACAATGTTGGGTGATTTTGCTTTTCTTGAGGTCAAGAAGGGCTTCTTAGCTGGAGGATGATGCTGGGTCAGAGCTGCTCATGGTTGTAATCCTCTTGCTACTTTTTTATCTAAATAAAGCCATTCTTGTTTCCTTCCATATTCTGGTGTACTTGTTTATATATTCTTGTATATGGTTAATGTACATCTAATCCTGCATTATTTATGAATTTAGATCCTTGTTTCTTGCATAGTAGTATGTTGTTGTGATTCTACAGGTCCTTTTGAAGATGAGAAGACAAAGAGTGAGTGGCAAAACTCTATCAAGAAGGAGAGGGAATCAAGCGCAAGACTCATGTTGGCCCTCTTGGTTCTCCTCTCATCTATTTTCATAAAATGAATCAATAGTAGACTTTGATTGTTTGTTTCTAAGATAGCCACCCTTCTTAGTGGGAATAGCAGCATCGCGTGGAAACTATTCCTGTATAATAATGAGTAAGTGAAATATCACCCCAAGCATCTTATGAAGGATTACAGGAACTGCGATGGTTCTGCAGTGGTGAAGGAGACATGGAGTCTACGGTATCACTATTATTCTGAACATAAAAAGAAATTCTAAGTATACCCCCAATTAATGTAGTGACTTAATGATTAACAAAGAACAAAAGATTGACCATATATAGGTATATCATTAACAATAACTAATTAACCCATATAGAGATTTGTATTATTTCATAAAATCCTTTATTACATGTCAATTGTCATGGTTTTCTGACCTAATTCATCAAATTACAAAGAAAATTTATATTATATCTCTAATTATTCTTTCATCAATGCACAAAATAATATATCTATCTCTGCCCTTATTACATGATAGATTTATCTATTTATAGTTTTATATTACATTGTAAATCTCACAAATAACCTACCCTTGCCATGGGAAATTCATATTACTATGGGAAAAATGCAAAAACTAGCATAAAGTATTTCTCTCATTTTGTACATCAATTTTTTGGTAACTCTTCTATGGAGAAATCCTCTTTGTGGTTCTCCTCTATGCAGGTCTCAAAAATATCCTTAAAAACTTATACTCCAACATGTCCCCAACACTGACCAGTTGTTCATCCTGAGCTAATCAGCGTTCTTATTGAGCTACTAAGGCCACTATTTCCTTTTCCTTTGAAATGAGTGCCTCCAATCACTAGGTTACTATAGTGACCTTTGTATGGATGTACTATATTTGTTGTCAGATCTCATCTGTTAGCTTTTTGGTCATGGGGCTCCTCAATGTTTCTTTAGTTTCCTCGATCACTTGGTTGGTTGGTTGATGAATGGTCCATATTTCCTTAGTAACTCTGAATTTTTCTTTCTACAAGGTCTTGAACTCCTATCGCAACTACTTCATCTTGATACTCATATGGTGCATTTGTTTGACCAACTTCTCTTTTCTGAATCCATACATTCATCTAACTACGGTGTCTTGGAGCCTCTATACCTTTTCTTATGCAGTCTAGATTTTCTGGACTATGTTGTTAAGCTCTATGCTTTTCAACAATGCAACCCATATTTGTTGTCCCTTCTTATTCAACTTGTGACATTTTCATATTTTTTTCTTTTTCAGTTTCCTAATAAGTATTATGATTTCCCTCTCTTTTCATCAATGTTGCTTCTCGTATGGTGTGGTGGTGGGTTTCATTTGAGACTCCATTTCTACAATATTTCCCTTTAATTCTTGTTTGGTATTTCCAAGATTTATGGGTTTCCCTTCTATCAGTGTATCTACCTCCAAGTCTTCTTGCAAGAGATTTTTGTAAATCTCCTTCAGTAGTTTCTTGAGTGTTTTTTCTTTATATTTATCTTTCTCACTCTTATCCATTAGATTCATTTTTTGTATATTTAGTGCATCATCTGTGGTGGTTATTTTTATCACTTCCATCATTACTGTCATGGAACAAAGCTATATGTCTTTGGGAATACTATATTTCATCTCATGTAGGCCATCATGCATCACCTCATACAAAATAAGTTATATATGTCTTAGCTCTTATTCTTTCTTCTCCATGGTTTATGTTGGAAATATCATTACCCTTCATGATATATGAAGGATGTGGATCTAGTTTGATGTTGTTGCTAGGGATACTTGGGGTTCGATTATGTTATGGGCACTCAATTTTCCTCCCTAATTCATTCCCCCAAACTACACAAGAGTTTCTTTTATGGTATTTAGTAGTTGTTGTAGTTTCTCCAACTATTCTTATGGGAAATATCCTTGAATTTTATCCTTTACCTATTCCCTAATTATTTCTATGTCATCATTCGTAATAGACAAATATTGTCTATTTTCTAGTCTAGTGGATTTCCGCTTTGGCCATGTGTGAGAGGCACCTTCTTCCCTTATTTATTTTTGTTTTCTCTTCTATCCAACCTTTGTGATATCCTCCTCTTATACATCTATTCTGGGATTCCCTTGTTTAGTCTACTCTGTGATTATTGGCGGTTCCTCTGTGTGAGGGACCTTCCATTTTGTGTCCCAATATTTAATAATGTTGTTGACTTCTCCCTTCGTCAAATTGTACCATTTCGGAAACCATTGTTGTGTCAAATCCCTTAGTTGTACCCACATGTAGTATGGAGTTGATTTGAAGCATATTATCAAGTTGTATACATAAAACGTTTGGGGTGGTATGTGGAGGGCTCACTCTATTATGTGCCAGATCTTTTACATTACATAAAATGTGACATTATTGCCTATTTTTTTTTCTTATGTGTGGTATGCAATATGGAGGAAAAATGAGATGCCATAATCCATTGCTTCTCTATAGTAGGGACATATGTCTCCTCTAGTTCCCTTAATGTGATGAGAATGATCAATGTGAGGAGCCATGTGTAGTGGAACTATATATTTTTGTCTTGTACCTCCTGATATTAAATTAGTTGATTAAAAACATGGCCGAGTTCATCTAGACCCCTTCTTCACACTTTCATGTTGTTACAATTACTCCTGTCGGGACATCATCCTGCATACATTTACACAATAACATGCATTCCATCACTTGTGTTGAAAATCTAACAAAAAAATCATTTGCACTAGAGATGTTTAATCCTTGTTTAGTCCTATAAATGCCATAGTTCTTCTTAACTTCCTCAACGAGTTCCTAGTATTTTCTTTTATATGTGAAGTATGGTTTCAGATTGTTGTCTCCTATAAGCAGCCTTGTAACATTTCTAGTAACTTGTATGTCAATTGATATTCATTGATCCAAACATGATAATTCTTACACTTCTTCCAAGATGTGGGATATTGAACAAGTTTAAAATACTTGGTTTTCGTAGTCTGCATGCCCAATCCTATGATTCCACTATGATAACGAAGTCATCTAGACTCTTGAAAATCCTGAGGCATTTTTTCCTTTGTGAGCCTTAGAATTTTCTTAGTGTTATTCACGTCATGATATGAAAATTTTAAAGTGTTAAATTATGCAAATCGTGTCCCCTTCAGTGATTATCATAGCTAGGATTTGGGGCGCCATGAGTGGGTACTCAGATTCGTTTTCGAGATGTATCATATTTGCATTGTATTTTACTGGTGGTATATATTCTCTTTAAAAATAGCTTATTACAATTTCATATGCATGTATTGTTTCTATCGGTTGAACATGAATTAGAGGAACCCCTAACATATTAATCTTGCTCTCCATCTTGTGGTGGAAGGTCGTATCTAATAAATGTCATGGTTGTTTGCTCTATAACTAGGGAATATTTCATAAATTCATATTTTTTTACGTGCTTCAAATACAATAGGCAGAATGAGATTCATTGGTCATGTCTCTCCCCCTTATACGTGGCTACCTTACTATATTCCTTTCTAGCCAAAATGACTCCCAATCTGTTGGACATGATTTGATATCCCTTCGTATTATTTCTTCAAGTAATTTTTACCTCTATTTACATGAATGTCCATTCCATAATGATTTTGTTTAGATTCACCAATACAAAATTATTTGTTTAGTGAGGTTCTTTTGATCAAGCATTAATGAAATAGATGTTGAATTTTCCTAGACATTGATGATTTATGGTATCCCTTTCCATTTTTTATTGCTACTTAAACCTCCATAGTAGTGCCTAATAGATAGTTCCCACTTCCATACATATATGAATTAGTAAGATGTCCTTCTTCTTGTGTAGTATGCACTATCTGCAACACAAGTTTGGATCCCTACCATTCCTCAATCTTATATTTGTGTGAATCCTACCAATGTGTCAAAGTTTCTTTCCACCCTACCTCTAAGGTTAACATCCTAAGATCCACAAGGACTTGTATATAATTTTGTTTCTATCCAACATATTTTCTGAGTAATATCAAAAAATATTATGGTGGATACTTCACGTAGCTTATGTTTTCGATTCTCGAAGGTTGCATCTAAGATTGACATTTTAGTATTTAGTTGAGAGTTGGATTAACATAGTTATTTATGCACATTGTTACATTTAAGTATTATGGAGTTAATTTACATTAAATCCTTGTCTTACTGGTTCCATGTACTACTCTCCATCCATGGGAACTAATGGTGTTTTGAATCTCCTGATTTGAAGACCGTCAACCTCCTTTTAAGGCTAGTTATCACTTGATTTTCAAAGGTGCAATCAATTCCAAGAAATTCCAGATAAGGATTAGTTTCATCCACAATCGCAATTACCTCGATATTAGAAATGCCTTTAACTCTACAAATATTAACATCTACTCCCACCAACCTACAAATAGGAAAGATTCTTGATTGGTTGGCCATTCTCAGTTGAATCAATGACTAAACCGGGTTTAGTCTACCATTAAACTCAAATGTATGATTCAAAAGAATGTTCACATATTATCCCAAGTATAGAATAATATGGTCCATATCTTATATTATGATATGTGCATTCAACATAAACTCCCTACTTGTCCTCTTTTGCACATGATCTACTTGTCTGCACACTTTGTAGGTACTCGTGATTCTTGTGTTAATAGGTTGATCATCCCATGTAGCTTTCCCAAAGTTGATATATCCTTTATGAATTCTAATATACTCTTCAAGAAATTTTCAATGGGACTCACCCCTTCACCTCCTCCCCTTCATCCAATTTTTTCATATCTTAGTGGCATCTCATATTCTCTTTCTCCTTGCAATGCACTTGAAATTGTCATACCCAATCTATCACAACCATATTCCTTAATATGTCTTTGTAGCCATAGCTTATTCCCTTTTCCACCAAAATAATCTCCCATCCTTTCTCCTCCATGCATAATTCACCCAATGGATCAAAAAGTGCTCAAAATGAAAGTGTTCAAAGGTGCTTGAAACTGGTGCCAAAACATATATCCCATTGTCCTAAATCTAATGCAACTTGAATAACTCAAAACCAACATCATATGCTCCAGATATCACGTTCTCATCATTTTCCTAAACAAGTAAAATTTCTTAAGCGTGTTGACTAGATTGTTGACTAGGAATTTGTACAACTGAATCAATAGGCTAACTGGGTGCACCATGAGGCCAATCAGGTGATGACAAGTGTCCTCTTATGGTTCATTTATATGGTCTAATTTCACTGATCAATGGTGTTTTGATGGACCAATGGGAGTGTGTCATGTAACCCAATCATGGGATGCCACATGGCACCTCAAGAGTGTAGTAAACATTTATGGTGTCGACTCCTAGGTCAGGCAAGATTGAACCCCTGACCTCTTGACTAACACCGCAAAGATCTACCACTACAATGCTCACAAGTTTCTTAACATATATTCCTTTGAATTTATGTTAAAGTTTATGAAAAATTGCATTGGGGGAGAGCGGTCAGGACTAGTCCCCAACCCCTGCTCATTGGAACACCATGTCATGTTGGTAGGCGCGACATGGAGGGGCTCAAGCCTAGCCCTGGTCCATGGCCACATATCTCCGTAGAGGACCGAGCACAAAGTTTTTGGGAGCTAGCGAGGAGGGCACGAGAGTTAAGTGTTACACAATATTTTTTCATATCTCCTGTTCAACTCCCATTCCATCTCCCAGAGTGTTAAAACATTGACTATTGTGCAATATATCTGTCATGATATATAGACCAAAACATCCTTGAAGAACCAAATAAAAGCTGCCCTGAAATTGTCTTGGAGAAAATTGCTTAAAAACCTAATTTTTGTCATCAACACATTTCTCTCCACTACCTACTAGTGTTGATGGCAGGTTTCTTAGCTATACACTCACACTTTCAACATGAGTTTTCATAGGAAAACTCACATTGAACTACTTGTGGAAGGCTTTCCCAAAATGGACGAATAGATTTTCTCAATAGAACCTTCGGGAACAACAAGATGGATATTGTTTGTTGTTGATATGGTCGAACTCTCTCATTTGGGCCTCTTGATCTTATCATCATGGTCTTTTCCCTTGAAATTTAGACCTTCCTCCCTCTTTTGTGGATCACTAACTCCCTCTACCTTCCTATAAATTCACCCCCTTCCATTCCCAAATGGTTTGTCATTGATTGTTGCATCCCTATGCTAATATTATTCTTACATGCTACCCATTCTAGCTTGGAGAAGGAGTGCTTGAAGAGTATTTTCTTGGACTTGGAAATCCACAAAAAGGAAGGCTCCAACATCAAGGCATAGGTTGTATGCTTCCTTTTCTAGTTTCTTAACATATACATATGATGTTTAGTTTCCATAATTGTGTACATATTTATGTGATTAGCTTAATGTTCCTTGATCTACTCAGTAGTTTATGCTTGATGTATGTTATCTATGCTCTCGTGCCTTGTATAGTACTTTGACCTTCGTTGCAGATTTCCAGACGTGAAGACAAACTTATGACCGAGGCCTGGAGCGAAAGATTCAAAGCCATCTCTAAGGATCAAGTGATTAGCCATCTCTAGTGAGGTAGGTTCCTCTTTCCTACTGCATTTGTAAAGTATAAGCTAGGAAAGTGTGTATTAGATTGTTATGTTTATTTTTAGAACCACTGATTGGGCTAGAGGGATCACCTTTATCTACAGAGGGGATTTTCATTCATAACAAAATGGTGACTCCACTAGGGAAGCTATAGCCTGGTCATCCTCCTTTCTCAACTGATCTCTTCATCATTTTGGTTGTCCATCATGTTCTCAGTTAGTTTGGGTTGACATAGCTCTACACAATCACTTGTTACTATCTTAGAGTGCTCATTCTGGAAGAGTTTGTGAAATTATTTCTTATTTTTTGCTTTTTCCCAGACCAACACATTTTTTGATCTAACAGTTGTGTTTCCAGCACATTTTTTCTTAAAATAGTCGCGCTTATCCCCTGTTTAGTGCCTATTTGGCCTTAGCAACTATGTTGATCCCTAATATTTGCAAAAATTAGGGTTTCTCAGTCAAACTCTAGTGTGTCTGAGCCCCTAAGATCCTCTTTTTTCCTGAATGACTAGTTTTTGTTGATGTTTTGGTTGATTACCTTATTTTATTAGCAAATAATTCTTTTAACTTTAAAGTGTATGATTTTTTTAGGGTTATAGGTCAATTCATTTCCTTTTGTCACTTGTGAGTGTCTTTGGGTCTCTAGTTTGTTGATGATTAGGTCTGTTCATCTGGTAAAATCGCTTGAAACATTGACTTGCATTGGTTTCAGTTTTTCTTGTGCAAAGTTGCTTTTCATGTGTATTAGTTGATCTTAAATTTACAATCCATATTTGTCATTTATCAAACATAGATCACATTTTTGGTTTGCAAACTGAAATGAGCATATTTCATTATCTATTCGAAAGAGAAAGTGAAAGACATTTTCGTTCAGTGTTTTGAATTTGCTATTATTTTGATTGATGCCTTGTTGCATTTAGAAGTATTTTGGATCAAAATATTCATTTTTCTTTAGTTGAAGCTTAGTTTCATTTAGAAATCTGATAATCAAAGAGCATCATATAACTAAAATTACATCTTAGTGAAGTGAAGTTCATTTTTCTGTCAATATATTGCATATTAATTAGTGAAAGTGAAGTTTAGTTTTTCTTTTGAATTTTGAATTTGGAAAAAAAGTTAGTGGTGGCATATTCTTTGATGCATTATCTTGTTTGATGAATTAATTGATTGTACACTCTTCCCTTGTTAGCATAGAATTCATTGAAATGAAAGGTTTCTTTTTTCTCATATAGTTGCATAGTAGGATTCTGGTGACATCATTTGAGCCCAAAATTGAAACCTAATTCAAGAACAACTCTAAAATTTATTGAATTAACCTAAGGAGCATTTGGAACTTAACACAAACATTTAGATATCTATGTTAGATATATGTTTTGGCACCTATAAACCTAGTAGTTGTCATTAACTACCTGCATTTTATCTCAGGGGTGAAATCTCATTCCAGTGCAGAAGTATATCGGAGGTTCTTCAATACTCTAGAGTATATCAGAGGCGCTCTAGTATGGTATGCATACCAAAATGCTCTCACCAAATGGTTATGCATTAGACAACACTAGCATGGACATGTGCTCCCCATACCATCGAGTATATATTGGGAGACACAATTAGCTTGATATCCTTTAGCCACATGTAACCGAGTTAGCTTCCTTGTAAACATGATACACCAAACACAACATACGAGGAGATTGGTTGTCATATGTTAAGTCCTTGGTTTTGGCTAAGTTGTATATAACGATTCACTGATACTTGGTAAACCCTCTTGCCTAGTACATCCTATTTTGATTTATTTCTTGTTTTAAGTTCTAAAATTTAACTACCCGCGATAACATGACCTACCCATGCAGTTATCCTTACCCTCATATTGCCTAATTAATAGTAAATTTTAAATTGTAGGCTCAAATCAACCACCCATTTTATTATGTTTTAGGAAAGGTCATCGTGGGTGAACCATCGATTTCACCTTACATTTCCCGTTCATCATCTCACATTGAAGGTTCATCAAAACGATTTCATCCTATGTTTTCAGAGTTGATGACCAAGGTCTTGAACTTGGAATTGTCCCAAGTATCCAACCCCTTTCTTCTCGTCCTCCACCTCGAGACTCATCATCATCTCAGGAATCTGATCCAGACACCCTTGAGAGTCCATAGAGGTTTGTTTTATTCCCTTTGAATCTGCTTTTTGATCATTGTTTATATCTCCTCAACAACCTTATAGTCCATATGACAATTCGGGTATACCTTTGGAGTTATCTCCACTACCATCTCAGATTCCTCCTCACTAATTGTTTCCACCCATGGCTTCATAAGGTTAGTTTCTAGCCTCTTCTCAAGGTCGTCGAGAAGTCTTAGCCACTCATACTCCTAGTGTTGATAATGATTCTGAATATGACTTTCCACCTGAAGGTTATCCATATGTCGGAAGTGTTGCACCTACAACACCCCCTGAAATTAGTGATTGTTTGTGTCCGATTGTTTATACATCTTCAGCTCAATTGGTTTTAGGTACTCCAAGTGTATCTTCAATTTATCACAATCCTATTTGGTCATCGGGTGCCATGCCTACTTCTGGTCCATTTGTTTCAAACACGGACTCCCAAATTCCTATACCCACTACAATTTCTTCAATTCTTGTACAACCAATAGTCACGGTTGGGGAAATTAATCTCCTTATAAGCTCCCAAGGTCCTCCATTAAGTGAAAAATATGTGCCACCACCTATCCCACCGCATCAGGGCCAACAACCACCTCAGCCTCTTGTACCTCTTGTTTGAGGTGCACCTTATGTGACTGCACCACAAACTCACGCTACTGGAGCTAGTCACAATGTTAGCAATGTACCTTATCCTAATAGATCATAAATTCCACCTAGATGAGGTTAGATCCTATATCAATGACCTCTTTTAGCTTAGATACCTTACCAGCAACCATACCCTCCATATGGGTCTCAACAACCTCAAAATCCACCCTTTACTCAACATGCAGGACCTCAAATCTAGCTTGGTTCAAATAGCTCATTTGGGGCATTTGGTAAAATTCAAGCTGGAACTTATTAGTACCAACCCAAAACTCAAAAAATTCTAGAAGGAACTTACCAACATCAACAACCTTCTATACAACAACAACATTTTGTTTAACAAGGACCTTGTGTGAAAAAAGGGCCTTAACAACAAGCATTGCAGTAGCAAGGACAACCCTTGCAGCAACAAAAACAAGGTCAACTCTTGGAGCCACAAGATCGACCTCTGCAATAACAAGGCCATCAGTTTTATCACCATGGCCAACAGTTGCAATGACAACCTTATGATCCATATGCCACACAATCTATGTATCCACCTTATCATTCTCAATGACCTATGGCAGGTCAATATCAATTTTACCCTAGTCAAAACCCACCTTTGTGGCAGCAGAATCCACCTTTGTATGGTCAGAATAACCCACTTTAGGGGAAAAATTAATACCAGCAAGGATTGAATCCACACGATGGGCCTTATCAAAGGCCTCTTACGCCTTTTAAACTACAATTGTCAATTCTAGCAATGTTGTAACTATCGGATGTGTCAAGGCTCACTAATGATTTGATACTTGATTCACCTTTTGGCCTTTGGTTCCCACTAAGATTCCTGGCGATTGTCTAAAGTCCGAAGGAAAGTCCAGAGAATACCCCTAGGCCCACATTATGACTTATCATATAATGTGTTTATCTAATCCCTAGGTTTAAGATTTTTTTCTTCTATGTCTTTTTAAGAGAAGTTTGATGGATGTTGGTGTGAAATGGTACATCAAGTTACCTCGAGGATGTTGGGTGTAGAGCATGATAGTCTTCTTTGTTTAGAGGTATTTCCACACTGGACCCCAGTTCATAATGTGGCAGCATGCCGCCCGTAAAATGTACGCTGCAAGGGGGGTCGAGGGGGGGGGTTGTGGTTGTTCATTAGGTGGGTTGTAATTTCGTAGTCAATATGGGTCGTTCATTAGGCAGATATCTAACAGTAGAAGTTATGTTTAATTTAGGGTTTTCTGACCTAGAAGGCAACACCTCGCTATACATGAGGGAATTGTATTGTGTCTATGTAGATCTTTATTTTGAGTGAGAAAGAGAGAGGAGATTGTGTGAGAGAGAAGAGGGGATTACAACAGATCTATTGTAGGTTTTATCTCTTTAGTTTGTTGGATAATATAAAAGGAAGGACTGACTATTTCTCCATGGACATAGCCCAAATTGGGTGAACCACATATATTTGTGTCTCTCTTGTTTTATGTGTTTTATGTGTTTGTATTTCTGCAATATATTTTATGTGTTCCATTTCTATGTAATATATAATTTCCTAACAACTAGTATTAGAGATGAAGGTATATTTGGCTAATAAGCTTGCAGGAGAGAAGGGTTCTTGGTTTGAGTGGGAGAAATGGTGGAAGATGGTAGGTTTAGGGTCGAAAAATTTAATGGCCAAAACTACCAGTTGTGGAAGATGCAGATGGAATATTATCTATATCATAAAGACATGCAACTACCATTGGGGTGGAAAGATAAAGAATCCGACAAGTATAACAAACACAGAATTAGATATTCTCGACAGAAAGGAACTTCGAACAAAACGACTATGTCTAGCGGCATCGGTAACCTTTAACATTTCAAAGGAAACAATGAAGTGTTTAATGTTAGTATTAATGGCCAAAATATATGAAAAACCCTCGGCCTCAAATAAGGTATTTCTTGTGAAGCATTTATTTAATATGAAGATGTCAGAAGGTGGATCTATTGCTAATCATTTAAATGAATTTAATACAATTACCAGTGAGTTAAGTTCTGTAGGGGTAAATTTTGACTCTGAATTGAGGGCTCTATTATTTATGTGCTCATTGCAAGAAATTCAGAATGGTTTAGTTATGGACATTAGTAAATCTCTCTCTGGATCTAGTAATTTAAAGTTTGATGATGTTGTCCGTGCATTCCTTAGCGAGGAAATGTGACATAAATTTTCTGATGAGACATCAGGTAATGCTTTCACTGCAGATACTAGGGGAAGAAAAATGGAAAGAGGAAAGAGCCCATGATATCACAGTAAGTCAAGGAAAGGCAGATCCAACTCCAAATTGGGGATAATGTGCTAGAAATGTAGGAAGAAATGAAACCTGAAGAAATACTACAAGTCTTAGTAGAGAAAATAACAAGACGCATAGAAAGAAAACAATCGTAAAGTGAATGTGACAGGTGATGTGTTTCAAGATGCTTTGATTCCCTCATTATAAAATATTATTGATGCTTGGGTGGTAGATTCAAGGGCCTGATTCCATGCCACACCTGATAGGAAACATTTTCATGATTATGTTCAAGGAGATTTTGAATAGGTTTGATTGGGTGATGATAAACCCTATAAAATCATTGCAATGGGTACGGTTTTCATAAAACAACAGAATGGAAATCAATTTCTATTGAAGGAGGTAAGGCATGTTCCAGATTTGAAGAAAAATATAATTTCAATAGGGAAGTTTGTAGGTGAAGGTTGTGTAACTACCTTTACAAATAAAACCTTGAAGGTCACTGAGGGAGCCCTAGTAATAGAAAAAGGAGAAAATGTTGGTACATTTTATTTACGCAATGGTATTTCTAATTCTGTTAATGCTTTAACATCTACAGGAGAAGATATGACATTGTGGCATCACAGGCTCAGGTACATGAGTGAATAGGGGATGCAGATTCTTCACTCTAGAAATTTGTTGTCAGGTTTGAAGCATGTTGATTTATAATTTTGTGAGAATTGTGTTTATGGAAAACAAAAGAGAGTTAGATTCCTTAGAGTTGGGAGAGAAAAGAAGAGCGCAAAATTAGAGCTTGTGCATACAGATGTATGGGGACCTGCTTAGGTATAATCTCTTGGTGGATTTCGTTATTATGTTACTTTTATTGATGATGCAACTAGAAAAACCTAGATTTATTGTATTGAAAATAAATCTCATGTATTTGATACTTTCAAGAAATGGAAATTTTTGGTTGGAAGTGAGACAGAAAAAAGGTTGAAGCGTCTCAAATCAGAAAATGGAGGTGAATATTGCAGCAAAGAGTTGGATAGGTATTGTTCAGAGAATGGAATTCACAGAGAAAAGACAGTTCTAAGAACACCACAAGAAAATTGTGTGTCAGAAAGAATGAATGGGATAATCATGGAGTGTGCAAGGTGCATGAGATTGCATGCAGGATTTCCTTTACAATTTTGGGAATATGTTGTAGATACTATTTTTTATCTAATAAACTGTGGGCCTTCAATTTCCTTGGATGGTGGTATTCCAGATGAGGCATGGACAGGTAAAAAGGTAAACTACTAATTTTTAAAGACTTTTGGTTGTGAAGCCTTTGTCCACGTTAATAAAAAAAATAGAAAAAACGTCGAGGAAAAATCAAAGAAATGTACCTTTATTCAATATGGTGTTAATGATTTTGGTTATCGCTTTGATGATTAAGAAAAACAAAAAAACATTAGAAGCAGAGAAGTCATATTCAAAGAAAAGGTTTTGTATAAGGATTAGCTATAGCAAAAGAAATGGGAAAAAGAAAACAGAGAATGCGGAGTGCTTGATGAGATCATAGAAAAAGTGATGGTGCCTGAAAATCATAATGATCAACAAATAGAACAACAACAGAAACCACAACAACAAAAATCACCTCAAAGATCTACCAGGATAAGTAGACCCCCTGAACAATACTCTCCTTCATTATATTATGTATTGTTGACTGATTCTGGTGAACCAGAATGTTATGAAGAAGCAATGTAGGTAGAAACCAGGAAGAAGTGGGAGCAAGTCATGAAATACGAGATGGACTCCTTAGCACATAACTAGACTTGGGACTTAGTCAGGTCATCTGCAGGAAAAACAACATTGCAGAATAAATGGGTTTGCATAGAAAAATGGTATAGGCTTTGATGATATAATTTCTCCTTTTATTAAAATGACTTCGAATAGAACTATTTTAAGTCTAGAGGAGCTTAAGATTTTCATCTTGAGTAGTTAGATGTAAAGAAAACCTTTTTCCATGGGGATTTTGAGTAAGAGATATATATGCAACAACCACAAGGATATGAGGTAAAAGGGAAGGAGAAACCAGTGGGCAAGTTGAAGAAGATCTTGTATGGCTTAAAATAGACTCCAAGGTAGTGGTATTTAAAATTTGATAGTTGTATGTCTGAACAAGGTTATTGTAGAGCTGTAACAAGGGCCTTTTTCACCTCTAGTTATCTCACATTACAAGTCAATCCGGGAACGTTTTTGTTATTGCGAAGGGTATCTCAATTTGAGGCGATTTGTCAGAGTAATGCTTCGTAGTATAGATCTAAGAAATACAAGAGTAAATGGATGCTAAGCTATGCTAAATTACTTCTGCATAAAGGATTCACACATGGCAACTTTTTCAGACAAGGGTACGGAAGCAGTAACCCATCCCTTTAGAAACTGATAAAGGAAAAGAAACTAGAGTATGGATCATGGATCTGGGAGCATAATAGCGTCTGCTGTGTCTCACGATAGCCTTGATGCTCCTCCCACACAATATCAAGGAATTCAAGTAAAAAGGAACAACAAGAAAGCAGAATGGAACAACAATTCAGAAATGGAACGACAACTCTTAAATGGAACAACAATAAAAAGGAACAGCAGTAAAGAAACCAAATCTCGCGAGTTCAACCCTCTCAATTCTTGGCACCAACTTACATACAACTAAAGGCGATCTTTTGTACAAGTAGACAGTTAACCAAATGGAACAGCAAATCACCATAAACAGGAAACGTCAATCATATATAAACATAATATGAAACGATTACCAATAGTTCATTACTTCAACCATATGCAGCTAAAACATTCCACCTATAAACTTTGTAACGAAAGTGAACAACTTGTTATGTGATCAATTCTGGAGATATGCTGTAAACTCGTTACAAAGATATACAAAAGGAAAACTACTGATAACCAAGTATGGAAGAGCATGTACATATATCAAATTATAGAAAACAATAAACAAACCATACGAAGCCAAACTGTAATGATACAATCAGCCAGTGTCCGTTGGAGCCGGGCCCTTAGCTCTCAATGGCACCACCATAACTTACTTCAGATGCAGGAGGAAATTAACACCGAATGTATTACATTAAAGCATCAACGATAATACAGCAAAACTAAGTCTCAAAGAGACTCGATAGTCTGAGTATAACCAACAGTGCAACTTATAAAACAGAGAGTAAAAATACAAGATATTCCAGACGTCCCTTAAGTCTTTGATGCCGCCCCATCTTATACAAGTAATGGCGGAGTTAACTAAACAACAAAATAATTGAACGTAATGATCCCTCGGGATCAAAGATCCTGAGGGATCTGTTAAACAGCTAACTCCTTTCTTTTTTCTTTCTCGTCTTCCGAACTGACAGTCCTTGATCTCATCCTGGAATGATCTGCCTTAATTTACTCGCCCTGGTCTGGACTTTATTCGGAATTAGGGGGACAACCGTTATCTGCCCATGGGACTCTTGTTTAGCATCGTGCCTTCTTACTTTTGTCCTTACCTGCATGAAAGAAGATACGTTCAGTAATTGGATCATTCATATTCATTCCCATTGCATTTTCCCTAATGTATAATAAAGAAAAGGCTACAACTATTACTTGAAACACTACTAAGTTATGCGTTAAAACATACCTTTCCAATGCTCTACACACCCCCCGAATTACTCTGTTTCATGGCCTCATGAAAACGTTATAATTAACATGGAGAGCTGTAAGAGAATAGGCGGGAGAAGGCACTTCGTGAGGAGGCCTGCAACCATGGTGAGCAACCAAATTATCGAAGAATTGGTTCAATTGATCTGCAGGCATATCGTACAAGGCCTGGTACCCGGGTGCAGGGTGCCAAATAATTGGGCTACGGAACCGGTATCCTAACCAAGACGGCCCAGCACGCAGGATGTGCTGACCGTAAAGGGCCAACCGTTCAGCAGCCAGCTCAAAATTCTCGTATTTGAATGGCTCCCTGAGCTGGATGTTTGGGGAAGAAACCCGATAGTGGAATTTGGCAGACTCCGGGGCAGAATCCTTAATAGCCAGAAAGTATTCCAAGCTATTTCAGATCAAACCTTCATGCATGGGCCCTAGCAGTTCCATGACACCTGGGGTCCTCATAAGGCATTTGTGTGATTGCCATAGTTGAATGGGGTCTCTAGGCTCGGCCCTGACCCATAGATCTAGGTTGTTCTCCTGCCTTTGGAAGGCATTGTAGGCCTTGAGCCACTTCAACTGGTTGACCCTGAACGAAACGAAGGCTTGTAGCTGTACATCTCCCACAAAAGGGCCAGGATTTAAATCGGTTTCCTGCTCCAGCACCATATTGTGCAGATAGAACTCACATAGGGACCGCTGGACCTTAGCCCCATAATTTTTACAACAATCAATAAAATCGTTGACAGTATTAATCTGAATGGGGGCACCTGCCCTGACGGCTTTTATCTTCAGTCTTAAGTATCTTTCAAGGAGAAATAAAGCATAATTCTTTGCAGGGGATCTGCAATTCAAAACATCATCATACAGCGAACATACAGTGTCCAATTGTTTAATAACAGTGTCTAGTCGACGTGTTACCTTGGCAACCTTCTCCTGTTCCTTCCGCCATCCTTCAAAGGCCTGACTTTCTGATTGACTCATGTTCCGTAGTTGCTGCTGCAGTTCTTCATGTTTTTCCCGGGGGATCATTTGTTCCCTTAACCGCTCAACTTCCTGCTGCAACTCCTCGTATTTTTCCCGAGGGATCCTTTGTTCCCTTAGCTGGTCAGCCTCCTGTCAGGCCTGCTTCATCTCGTGGTGCAATGCCTTAGTTTTTGGATCCATTCTCCATGATTTCTCAGAGGCAGGGAGTCTCACCTGGATCTTCCTGTTTCGCTGCCTGGTTGCCTCAGTTTGAACTGCTTTGCTTTCCCTTTCTTTCTTAACATGAATGAAGGGGTATGATGGCCCCTCTGTAAATGGAATGTCGTCTTGCGGTTCGGTCTTTATTGGAACAGCAGCTGGTCCTACTGGGCTATTTGGAACAGCAGGCTGTTCCTTATTGTTAATAGAGGCAGAATTCTGCTGTTCCATACCAGATGGAACGGCATTTTGTCCTTCAGTGCTGACTGGAATGGTTGTGGGTCCATTGGCAGAGTATTGACCTCCAAGGCGCCTGTGATCCCCTTTCCTTCTCATCTGATGGTACCCTGCCACGTTTATTCTTCTTTTTCTTCTTATCGCCCCCCTTATCCTCAGACTGGCTTTCACACTTCGAATTTTCTGCCAAAGCTGGGCTATAATATTCAGCAGCCTCTGCTGTTTCTTTCTCAATTTCTTAGTTTCCCTTGCCTCAGCTGTGGGCACATGAGCGGCCCTTATTTCTGCTCCTCTTTCATCGACGGTTTCCTCCAGTATTATGGGAATGGACTGTTCCCAACAATCATTTTCAGTCTTTGCGACATCAGCAAGTGGGTTTTCTCCCTGCGTCTTGGGGACGGGTTGTTCCTGGTCGGTGTTTACATCTTCCTTCTCAACAACAGGGGGATTTTCTCCTCCTACCGTTTCTTCATGCAATTCTTCATGTGCTTCTCCCTCGGAGGGTAATTCAGGGGGGTCTGCTGGACTGGACGGTGAAGCATAATCTCCCAGGCTAGCCAAGATGGTGGCCAGCTCTTCTTCGCCCATGGGAACTTGTGGAGGCTGTCCCCCAATTGTCCCATTTCTTCCTCCTGAATTGGCTGTTATGTGGCTATCTTCGGCTGGTTGGCCTCGGCCTCTGAGTCAGAATGCTCATTTCCTTCCTCCTGAATTGACTGTCCAGTGGCTGTCTCCGGATGGCTGGCCTCGGCCTCAGAGTGTGAATGTTCACTCCCTTCTTCCTGAATTGGCTGCTCAATGGCTGTCTCCGGCTGGCTGGCCTCGGCCTCAGAGTGTGAATGTTCACTTCCTTCCTCGGCTTCTGCTCTGTCCTCAATTTGTTCCTCATTTTCCCCCGAGGTTCCTGTTTTGGTGCTGGTGGTTCCTCTGTTATTTCGATCGGCTGGTTGATGCTTAGTTGGATTTTCTCCAGTCTGCCTCTTATCCTTGCCAACTGAGCTGACTTCCTACGCCTCTCAGGCTGTTCGGGTGTACTGGCCACCTATTCTTCCACCACCATCTTTCTGTGTTTTTCAGCTTGCTCTGGAGTGCCAGAGGAATGCCTACGTTTCGAGGCAGCACGTTCTCCTGTAGCCTGTTCCTTATGTTTCCCTTCATGTCCCGATGCTCTAGAGGAACGTTTTCGTTTAACTGATTCCGTCCTCTTCTTGGATTGCTCGGGTGTATTCGAGGGGTGCTTAGGTTTTGGCGATTCTCTGGGCTTCTGAGGTGCTTCAGAGGTACTAGCGGGGTGCTTAACCTTTGGGGATGGCAATGCCACTCCCCCTCCTATTGCTGTAATAAGCTTCCCCCAGTTACTCTGCTTCTGAGTGAGACTGTGGCTCACTATCAGGCGAATCAGCCCATGGTGGCTAACCACTGCGTCTTCATGGTGTGCCTTTTTCAGGCTTTGAGAGGCATCATGCAGTAATGAATTTAACAATGTGGGGAGGTTAACAGAACATTTCCCTTTTAATACAGCAAGGAGCTTAAGGTGACGCGGTCTTACCACATCTTTTCGCCCCTCGCAGGTGATGTAGCTCTGCACTACCATCGCCAGCTCGCTCCAAGGTTCTCCTAGCGTTGCCGGCAGCACTCCTTTTCCCTTCACTGTCAGCTTCTGTCCTTCATCTTGGAAAATTTCTATGGTCTTTTGCAGTCTTTCTTTCTTTCTCGTCCATGTTGGTCCTGAGGCTGGCAGTCCTGTTACTTCCGCGATTATTTCCTCCGTGACCATTATCTGCTTCCCACCTACTACGGAATGTTTTTCCTGCAAATTCTGCAGGAATTTCATGGCCACAGTTTCATTTGATTCACGCAGGTGGCTGAAATAAGTTAGCCATCCTGCCCTTTCTAAGATCGCCCAAGCGGCTTCGGAGACTTCTAGCTTACTGGGCTCGCTTCTGATAGCCTTGCCTCCCATGGTTCTATTTTGGGATCTAGATGGAACAGCAATTACCAATCGCAAAGAACGTAATCGCAGCAAAAACACAGAGCGTGCATGAAAATAGCTTGTAAATAACAACTCTTTGCAAAAATAGCATTATCATGCCGTTAACCCATATCGTACCTTCGTACCATATCATTTCCAAATGATGAGCTAACACGTGGGCGGTGGAGTAATGAGGTCCCCCCCCCCCCCCCACGCAATATGATAGGTTGTCCCAGCCGTCAAATAGAGGAAGGGTCGCCATCCCGTCACCAAGTCATAAAGAAGCAGCATATGGAGATTTGCCATGTTTCAGATTAGACAAAGAAATATCGATATCGAGGCGAAGGGTAGATCGCGTTTTGTATAAGCATGCGTGATGTGATGCAAGACAGGAGGATAGGACATCTGGCGCTCATATAAAGCCTGCGTTAGTCATAGTCGATGCCTTTGCCATGATTGGGGGTGATAGGTATTTATGCGACGTATCCATCAACGTGTAAGATGTAATTATTACGAGGATAGAAAAGAAGTATTTTAATATGATCCTAATTGGTGTGAATATTATGACTCTGATACCATTAACAGAGCTCTGCTGCCGACAAGTGTTCATAACCTTGGCAGAGTTGTTTGTTTCACCCCGGAACCATTATCCTTTGTGTATTGTTGAAGAGAAATTCTTGTCAAAATTTAGGTCATCATGCTGGCTTAGTAACCAGATAACCATGATGCCATTCACCAGAGAGGCGCGAAACGTGGGCAGGCTGGCTCGTAATGAGACCCCCTATTCCAAGGTTTGTTCACGTAGCGAACCTGTTGGACCATTTCCCTGGTGTGGTGGCCATTGATGGGAATGCCACTTCGCTTCCAATCTTATGATCATAGTAGGCTGGTTCTTTTAATGAAACCCCCTATGCTGCATTTGACAGATAATTTTTATTTTTATTTTGCTTTTTCTCTTTTTTCTTTAAAACAGACTTTTGCTCTTGTGCAATTACACATAAGGGTGGTTCAGCCCTCCTTAAGAGTGGGAATGGCGGAAGAAGTCTTATTATCCCAATAGGAGAATATAAATCTTTTGTTCTTATTTCCAAGTAATAATAGGGAAAATTGCAGGGGCTCAACATGATAAAGATTTTCAATAAGGCAGAGAAGGTGAGACTATGACAGTCAGAATGATGAGTGTATGAATCCTTCCTTTGTTGTTGCATTAATACTAGGGCTGTTAAAAATAGCGATTTATGATATGCTGATCTCAGTATATCTTGGCTTTTATAATCATGGCATAAGTATATAGCTGCTCTTTATGGCTTTGGAAAGAGAATGGACAATAAATCCTTCATCTGAACGGAGCGAATCAGCAAAAACACAGAAGTGTTGTTCCTTTTTGAAAAGGAACGGAAAAAACCAAAAAGTGTTGTTCCTTTTGAAAAGGAACGGCAAAACACACAAGTGTTGTTCCTTTTGAAAAGGAACGGCAAAAACACACAAGTGTTGTTCCTTTTGAAAAGGAGCGGCAAAAACACATAAGTGTTGTTCCTTTTGAAAAGGAACGGCAAAAACACACAAGTGTTGTTCCTTTTGAAAAGGAACGGCAAAACACACAAGTGCTATTCCTTTTGAAAAGGAACGGAAAAAACCAAGAAGTGTTGTTCCTTTTGAAAAGGAACGACAAAACACACAAGTGTTGTTCCTTTTGAAAAGGAACGGAAAAACACACAAGTGTTGTTCCTTTTGAAAAGGAACGGCAAAACACACAAATGCTGTTCCTTTTGAAAAGGAACGGCAAAGCACACAAGGGTTGTTCCTTTTGAAAAGGAACGACAAAAACACACAAGTGTTGTTCCTTTCGAAAACGAACGGCAAAAATACACAAGTGCTGTTCCTTTTGAAAAGGAACGACAAAAACCAAGAAGTGTTGTTCCTTTTGAAAAGGAATGGCAAAAATACACAAGTGCTGTTCCTTTTGAAAAGGAAAGGAAAAGAAAACCATATATACAGAATTTACAATTATATACAAAATGTGGTAAGGGATGAATTTCTTACTGATCTAAAGGGGAGGAAGTTTTTGCTTCCTCGCCCATAATCGTGATATTAGTGTC
>APFE031202929.1:0-45496 GCA_000404065.3 Pinus taeda | reverse complement strand
TTACTAATAGTAATTTTTAAGCTCCAGGTTTATGATAACCCATGGTAATACCAAGATATTACAAGATTTTATAATTGAGTAAAATATTCGCCATGACTCGTGAGAGATTCGCCAAAAAATTATATATACATATTATATTATTGATAAAATCGCCTTCCATTTTTCCTATATACCATGAAGATTCGCCCATTTATTATACTTATAAATTTAGGGGGTGTTCTTAAAATTTTCCCTGCTAAGTTTCATCCTAAATTCAAAAAATCACTTTCTCTATTGCCATATGTGAAGTAACGAGACCTCATCACTCTAGATCCCAAATCCAAGACTCCTAGCATCGAGGTTTCTAGCAGCAAATTATCAAGAAAGAGGGAAAGAAAATGATCAAGTTTTTCATTTTATTCTCAAGTTTTGTTTTAATTTTCTGGTATATAAATATGTTAAGGTTGATATTATCAGAATAATAGTGTCATGACAACATTCAGAAGCAATGAAGAGCATCTAGGAAACAATTGCAACAATTTTTCTATGTAGACGTTGCACAGACGCTTCGCACTCGCTACGCAGCACATGGTCTTACCATTTCACGTACATAGTACAATAGCCACCTGTAAGGTTTTGAAGGTGCTAGCATGGAGTACATATGGTTTCTAGCTCACTCCTCCAGCTGCTTTCCACGTGTGAGTTCTAGAAGCATGAAGATTTGGGCGTTGCACAGGGTTTTCTGCATACACAAAAACAACTTTTAGACATTTTCTATTTCAGTTAGGTTTTCAGTTCAAAGACCTTTTTAAAGATAATTTTTATTTAATTAAGTTGATTTTTCTTTCAATAAGACAAAAGGATGCTTTATGCTTTATGTTTATATGAAAATCATGGAAAAAAGAGTGGTTTACTATTTTTCCCTAGTTTTGAATCGATCCTTTGAAGGATCGAAGATGCAATGAACTTGAAAGGATTTTCCTCCATGTTCTTACTATATATTCTGATGAATGAAGACAAAGATGGTTGTTGTTGGCAAAAAATTGTATGTTGTAGTTTTCAGAGTTTTTCCTTGTGATCATTTCATGATAAAGTACTTGTGACTTGAGGGTTACCAATACAATTTATAAGGATTCTCATGGTATGATGTTTGGATTTTTTATGTTTATGTCTCAGAAATTATAATATCTCTCTGAGTTTATGAGTATTATGAATCAATTGATTTAGAATTTAGTAAAGCTTCTCTATTTTGATTGTCTTCATGTTTTTCAGTTGCAAATGAAATTCCATATGCTCAAACTTGTTATTTGTTCTAACTAGCTCCCTTTCTTATGAATGAACGATTTTTTTCATTGTTGAGAAAATAATTTGTTTGCTTTTTAACTTTTCTCCTCTATGCCGCAATATGGCATCGTGTCCAAATTCATGCCTACAGCCCTTGCATTAGATGTTGGTTTACTTGCATAAGTAAATGAACTAAAGGATAGTTGATCACATTTGATCACCTTATGAATCAATGGCACTTCAACCCAACATATTCAATTTCACTCTTCGAGAACTAGTCCCTATGTAGATTGTGCCTTAAGCTTTCAAATCTTATAATATCAAGAGAGTGAGACCCCTATGGCTGGAAGGACCATTTTTCTAGCCCATAGTGATTTGTGGTTACCTCTGTGGTCCTTTCCTCAGTCTAAAGTGATTTACAGAGTGATAACATATTCTACCCTCATGTTGTTTCTTTGAGATTCATTATTCCATGCATTAGGGTGACATAGAGGTATAATTTGTGGCAAGGAAAGGAAAGCTTAACTTATGGAGCTCTTCTACAAGATCAACTCCTATTTTTTGTTGTAACTCTCTCCATTTCTATTAATACAAAGAGTAGACTATTTTCCTATATATGATGTTATGATTTCATGTATTTAAATACCATGTTTATCTATTGAATAAATTGATTGGATCATGCTACATAGATGTCTTAGATATTTGGCTTGTCTAGTTTTATTATGTAGGTTCTAATTATAGTGATCGGATTTAGGATTTGAGTGTACAAGCCGAAGAAGGGGTGAAGCTTGCGACAAATTCCTGGTAGGCCTCATACCATCATTCAATTACTTTAAGGAAGACATTGTTTCCTTTGCTTTATGTTGTTCTAGGTCACTCCACCAGGCCTAGGGAAGACAATTTTGTCCACAGTCATAGATTTCGTATAATACCTATAGTATAGTTTAAGCATCTGCCCATTTTCTAATAGGTCCACAAGATCACCTTCCAAATTGTTTATATAGAAATAATTTTCCCCACTGATCCCTCTACTGTTGTATGGACGGATTCATAGACTATCGAAATTTCCATGACTACTGAGCTTCTCATTTCTATGATCCCATAATAACACCATATGGCCAATTTGTAGAGACTTGTTCTATGATGAATTGTCAAACCCTTCTTTTGTTCTACCTTGACTCTGACGTATGTCATCAAAAGTATTCCCACAGGCTTCGTCAAGTTCCATAATTTGATAAATTCTTTTATGTACCACATCTTTGTCTTATGTAAAATGTTGAAGGAAATGATAGGCTGGAAGCTTGAGATGTATAGGAAAGGTGACTTCCAAACCATAAATAAGTTCAAAAGGACTTTTCCCAATGGCTCTTTTATTCGCTATTTTTTCCACCCATAATGCATAATTGATCTTACTGTCCCAAAATCGCTTATTATCCCCCAGAGTTTTCTTAAGGATAATGATTAAGTTTTTTTTAATTGATTTAGCAAGACCTTTTCCTCGGGGATAATAATTTCAGGAATGAGATAGAATAATGTCATACTTGAAGTAGAAAGAATAAGACTTGGAAGAGGCGAATGCTTTGGCATTATCAGTCATAATTTTAGCTAGAACACCAAATTAAGTGATAATATGATTCTTAAGAAAATCCATGACAACCTTCTTGGTGGCATGCTTTGTTGTGTTGGCCTCATCCCACTTCATAAAGTAATCTACTGTTGTTAAAATCCATGAATAACCATTACTAGAATTTTGGTTAAATTTACTAATGAAGTCCAACCCCCATTGCTGAAAAGGGGCCTCAGTTACAACCAACCATAGAGGAAATGCTACTATTCATTCTTTCCTATGAAAAGTTAGCATTCCTGACATTTTCTAGCAAATTTATGCATAATATCCTACATGCATAATATTGTGGGTCAAGGTTTTTGCTCCAAATTTCCCTCCACAAAAACCTATAAGGAACTTAATGATAAGATTCTTAGCTTCACCCTCATCAATGCATCTAAGTATTATCCCATTCTAATTTCTCCATCCAAGGCCATCCTTTAAGACATAATATTTGGATGATTTTAATCTGAGAGTCCTCCTCTTATGGGATACCAAGTGATGAAGGCATTTAGATTTGTCAAATAATAAATAGTGTATTTATACCACTCGATCCTTTCCCATTTTTGAAAAGCTCAGGGGAGATAGAAGTTTCAACTATTTCATTTTGGCAAAGCATCTCTAAATCTTTCTCATTTCTTTATGTTAACATTTGATCTAGTCATTGATGTTTGAAAAGCTTGGTTGGTCTAATCACAAGATCACATTCCTAACTTTTAGTTACCCATCTGGCACGATTCCCTAAGCAGTGGGTTTGATTCAATATATCCTTAATGGTATAATGAAGCAAAAAATAAATAACCTTGGAATAACCAACATATGTTGTAAAATTCTTAAGTGACTTGACCAATGCATCAGCCTACTTTTCCGTAATGTTATACTTCAATTCTAAATTCTGCGAGGATTTTCTCATGAAGGCTATTGTTCATGACCCTCCTTTTTTTTTTCTATAATAGGACACCTACTATAGTATCTTCAGATGAAAATGAAAATATCATAAAATCTTTTGAATAATCTAGGCTGACCAAGACATAGGACTTAGATATAACATCTTTAACTTCCTGAAACCCTGTTTTACCCTCATCTTTCCATACATATTTCCCATCCTTCTTCAATAAACAATGGATAGGTTTAGCAATTTCTACATATTTTGGAATGAATCTTCTTAGATTTTTTTTTCCTAGGAAATACTGAAGGGACTTAAGATTATGTGGTAAAGGGATCTGTTGAATAGCTTCAACTCTTTCATGGTAAATCCTGATATCATCTTTAGAAATGAGGTATCCAAGTGATTTTCCTTCAGTTACCCCAAACAAATATTTGGTGGGATTTAAAGTTATGCAAAATTCCCGACAGCTGTCAAAAATCTGCTTAAGATATGAGCCTTACCATATTTTGAAAAAACAATGGAATCATCTTGGTAAATTTCAATGATTTTACCAATCAATTCCCTAAAATCATAATCCATAGCTTTCTAAAAAGTAACCCCTGCATTTGTTAACACAAAAAGTATTTTGATATATTTGAAAGTACCCCAAGCAGTGGTGAAGGTAGTCTTATGTTGATCTTCCTCCTTGAGCCAAACCTGATTGTAACTAGAAAATCCATCTAATAATGACATCATACTAGACCTCGTTATCCTTTGAAGCATTTTTTCCATATTAGGCAAAGGATAATTATTTTTTTTGCAAGCCAAGTTAATATTTTGAAAATCCACACAGAATTTGATAGTACCATTCCTTTTCTAACAATTACAAAATTAGATCACCAAGAAGAATGTCGAGTTTGTCTCATGATACCTACAACAAGCATTTTCTGTAATTCTTTATGAACAAAAGGAGCTAAATTAGGATTAGTTTTCCTAAGTTTCTTATTAAATGGTTTAGTGGCTTCATCTTTCAAAGGAATAGTATGTTATATTACATCTTTTTGTAACATTTGAGCTCATCATCTGAAAAATATAAGACATTGTGGTATTCAATACACAGATTAATCAAATTTTATTTATCTTCTTCGAAAACCCCTTTACCTATTTTAACCATTTTAGGATTTTTAGGAAAACCAATATTAACTTAAATGAATTCACCAGGATCCATCTTCTTATCATCATCCTTTTTGGTGGAATAATTCCTATTAAAGAGTTGTTCCATGGCCACCATATTCCCAAAAATTGGGTTTACCCTATATTTACTTTTGGAATTAGATCTCTCCTCTTTGGAAAAATCTTGGAACTATTCAAACGCATCCAAATTATTAAGAAAACAAATGATCTATTTTTCATCATCAAACACTTGCCAATGTGCAACATTATCCGGGACTTAGGGCCTGAAAACAACTTCTATCATGGCCTTATCCTTTATTATATTATCAGGAATTTGAAAGGTAGAAGCAACTATGTCCAACTCATCATCTTGGCCATTTTCTTCTCTAGGGATGATTTGCAAACCAAGTGCATCAAATAATTCAATAATATTGTATAGAATGTTTTTTTACTTCTTAAGTCTGTCACTTTTGGATGAGAAAATACCCTTAACCTATTTGATGACAAGATTATAATCTCCTTTCACACTTAAAGATTTTACTTTTAGATCTATGGCTATTTCAAGGCCCATTAACAAGGCTTCATATTCATCTATATTTTTTGTTGCCTCAACCTCTAGTCAAAAAGAAAATTTAAAAATATGTCCTTAAGGTGAGGTCAAAACAATCCAAACCCTTTTCCGGGTTTAGAGAAAGCACTGTCAAAACTCATGTGCCATATGTGGTCCTTAGACTCTTGATCAATATCAGACAAGACCATTGGATCAGAAAGGACAACATAATTTCCCATGCTAGATTGTAGTACAATGTGCACCTTTATATGATATTTGGGTGGAGAGACCTCTACTAGGACCCTTTCAAATTTATCAAGATTATTACATGGTGAGCATGGTAAGGGAGCCTCAAATTCTTCCCTTTTAAGAATTTTTTTTTTGATGGGGATTGATAGTTTATACGACTTCATGCCCTTGATATGGATTCTTTATCACCACTTTTATAGGCACACCAATTCTTACATCGTTGATCCATTCTCCTAAATTAAAATCCGAATTAATATTTAGGATATCAGGAATTCCTTCTTCAATGTCATGTGTAGAGTGTGACATTGCTCAAATTGAGAGTTTCAACACAACAGATATGTTTCATAACTTCTATCCAATCCTCTAAAGGTGAATGGAACTCCCTCTCGAACATACTGATTTTTGGATTAGGAGGCCTTTGCTCAGCAAGGGGATTTATTTTTGGCCATAGGCTTCTACTTCTAGGCTACATATTTTTCATTTGAATCAACATAGCTTGTATATCACTCATTTGTTTGGCATGTTCTATCTTCATTTCCCCAATTATTCTAGTTAATTGTTCAACTGCATCTCGCTCTTCTTCTTTTATTTCCTTTCCCTTAGATTTGAGAAGACCTCTATTAAAACCTGGGACCTCTTATTTACCTAAATCTTTTCTTTCATTTTCTAACTCTTCAACTATATTTTGGGTAGTGACTAAGATAACGAGCCTAGAACATCTAATCTCATATTTAGTGTCACAGTTAATAACTTCATGATATTGTTCCAAAATTGTGTTTTCAGGAGACCTATAATCCTGAGTCATATCTTTTAGAAGACCATTAAATCTTTGGTTGAATTCTTCCACTGTTTCATTTTATATTTTATTTAATTCTTTAACCAAGTAATTTCCTTCCCTCTTAACCCCATATTTGTCTTTAAATGCATTAGTGAGGGTTATTAAGGAGTCAAAGGCATTTTTTGCTTTATCATGAAACCAGTGAAAAGCATTATCTTCCAACCATAAAATAAGCAACTTCATCCTGACATTTTCATGGTTGTAGGTAGTGGAATGAACATATCTCTGAAAGAAGGAGTTGAACTTTTTTATATGAGCCCCAGTGTTGATTGCATTATTTCCTTCAAATATTTGCAACTTGCTCATGGAATACTTATTTGGGAAATCATGAGGTTATCCTTAGATGTTGGTGAAGTTGCAAGGCCGGTAAAAATCACCCATGATGCCTTGATTTACGGGATTAATGAAAAAAATGGAGGTAAAGGAGAGATTTATGTCTGAGAAAATTTAATTGCCCTCTAGAATGTAATTTTTTAATAGGGCCCTTAGAACCTTTTCAGGACCAAGAGTGAGTTTAAAAAATATACCAAGATTCCTTCTAAAGTAAGCTCTTGTGAATGGTTGAATAAGTGTAGTTGCCACCCAAACAGGAATCCAAACTAAATGTCTAGCTACTAAAGGTGGAGGTAAACAAGATGAAAGGATTAGTAAATGAATAAAGATAAGGTGATGAAAATATGAAGAATGATGAAAGACAAGCGCCAAAAAACGTTGTGTTGCTTGATGGGCTAATCAATGGTTAAAGAGATTAGAATATATTGTTGAAGCACCGAGAATGAGACAAACTCCTCCTTGAAAACAACACCAAAAAATGTTGCAGCTTTGGCAGGACAAAGAATGAAGAGAGATGATAAAATGAATGATTGAAATTTTTTTGTGAGGACCAAGGAAATAAAAATCTATCCCTAGAAACGATACCAAAATTTATTGCTCAAATTGTATAGGAACCACGACAACGGCTTTGGGTAGGGGCTGTGACTCTGATCCTTTCCCACTGTTGTCTCCCAACAATATGCTATGTAGGGTAGTCCATATGGAAATAAAATGACGGAAGACAAGTTGGGAACCAACTTGTTTGAGAGACATAACTTCTTTTTGTTTGTCAAATTGTTTGTGATCCTCCAGGCTTGACCTCTGGCTTGAGGAGCCATGACCTGGGGGCATTTAATCCATTAAATTCACTTGGGGATCGAACCTAACCTAGGCCATACCAACCCTAAGCAAAATGGATTTTTTAGCATGTCTCGCCTCCCTAACACAGGGCACAACCACCCCCCATGAGGCTTAATCTTAGTTCCCCTTGCTAATGAGGCCCATCCTCAACCAATTGTGTTAGTGGGACTTGATGTCTGGGAGTCATAGTTGAGTGGCCTAACTACTTGGTTTAATTTAGCAATACTTAAGGATTTTATTAGATTTAGAAATGAGAGTAATGCCTTATGGAGCCAAAATTATTGCTTATTACAAATCAAAACTAGGTAACTAGATGGACAATTGTTGCTTAAATGATCAACTAACCTATATGAGATGAAATTCCTAAAATCTAAGTTTGATGCAAGGATCTTAATTAATCTTGAATTATATGTAATCTAAGTGAACTTCCCGCTTAATTGTTTTGATTTTAGTCTTTAGAGTAAGTTGGGGAATGAAAACCAATGGGAAGTAAATAGAGGCTTGATTAATGATACCTTCCCCTATGTTCTGCCCACCCAGTGCTTCTGGTGCTGTAGAGATTGTGGCTCTGATGACTGCATGGTCACTATGTTAACCACTAAAAACGGTTGAATCCCTTAGCCTAGATGAAGAAGGGTTGTCCTATGAGTCTATCAACCAATATTATTCTTGGAGGTAAGTTTGTAGTGCAAGTTAAGCCTAGAATGCTTATTCAAAGATGATGAGTGAAATTCTTAATTAATATCACTTAAGGTTTAAGTACTTAAGTTATGATATTTCTTTATGACAAGAAACCAAGTTACCAATCAAATGGGAAGTATTACGTCAAAACTGGTATTCTAGCCCAAAAACCCCAAAAAACATGAAAAAGCAGGCTAAAAATGAAAAGTGTTGATGGTGCAATAATTATTTTTGGGGTACATTTTCAACATTTTTTTGAAATGGCAGTAAAAACTAATTTTTGTTTTTGTGCCAAAGACACTCTAAAAATAAAAAGTGTTGATGTTGGAATAACGTCTTTTTTTTTCAAGGTAAATTTTCAACATTTTTTATTAATGACGCTAAAAATAAAATATCATGACTCATAAAAAATTTAAATTTCCGATGAGTTTAAAGCATGACATTAAAGATAAAATATCACATCATTGGAAGGCCTTAAAATTCCAAGATTTTTAGGCACGATATTAAATTTAAAATATCACTTCCTCGAGAAACCATAAAATTCCAACAATATTCAGGCATGGTGCTAAAGAAAAAATACTTATAACTATTTTCAACCACAACATTAAATATAATATCATGACTTAAAAAAACATTAAAATCTTGACAATTTTTCAACCATGGAATTAAAGCCAAAGATTATGACTACAAAAAATCTTAAGTTTTCAAAATATTTCAAGCATGACATTATCGAAAGTTTTTGTGACTAAACAAACTTTAAAAATGAATGCCTGAAGAAAAGAGTTAGTATACCAAGAGTAATTTATTTTTTAAATACTAAATATATAACAATTTTAAAATCTTAGCCTAAGACAACTTGATACATTGCAACAAAAACTTAAAAATCAACCATCAAATTGACACAAAGTATAGGTGAACTCGACCTATTGTAATGAAAATTTAAAGAACAACCATGAAATTTACACATTGTGGAGGCAGACTCGATTCATTATAACAAAAAATTTAAAATCAACTATTAAATTGCACAGAATGGGATCATGTAGCTAGATGAGCATCACGATGGAACCTTTAGAAAAAATAGAAAATAGAAAATAAATAAAAATGAAACATACAAAAGAAAACAAATATTTAAATATTGAAAACAAATAAAAACAATAAAAAAACACAAAATGTACTAGGAAAGAAAACAAAAATTCAAATATTGAAGAAAAATAAAAACAATAGAAAAATTAAAAAATAAAAAAAATAATAGCAAGTAATAAAACAAAACACAACACACAACACACACAAATATATATGACAAAAAAAAACCAAATATATAAAATATATAAAAAAATAGAAAAATAAAAACTATAAATGTAAAAAAAAATCAAAATTAACTTGTAAAATTAAAAAAAAAAAAAAAAAAAAAATATGGGGAAAATATTTAAAAAATACACATAATTATAGATTTGAGATTTCTACGATCTGCATTTTGTGTGGTGATGTCATCGAGAGTCATCACATTCATGTTTTTTTTTCTTGTCTTTTTAGTATTGACATTTCGAGCCAACCTCTCTGGTTCATTATCAGGATTAGATGTGTCACACATCGAACCCTGATGATGAACCACAGAGGTTGGTTCAAAACATCGATACAAAAAAAAACATGAATGTGATGACTCTGAAAGACATCACCACACAAAATACACATAATTTAAGAAAAAAAGTTAACCAAAAAATTAAATCAAAAGCAATTTATTTTTTTAAATAAAAACTAAATAAATTAAAAATTTTTAAAAATTAAAAATTAAAGATTAAAATAAACAAAATAACAAAATTTTTAAAATAAAACATTAAAACATAAAAAATTAAACAAAATTAAATTTTAAAAATTAAAACAAAACATTTTAAAATAAAAACGATTTTAAAATAATAAATAATTAATAATAATAAATTATATAAAAAATATCTATAAAAACCTAAAAAAAAGCGTAGGGTGGCAGGGGCTGACTCCAAGAATCAGTTCGTGCCACCCTAGGTCTATTGGGCCATAGGAGTGGGCAGGTAGGGAGCCACGTGCAAAAATTGTGAGTCAACTTTTATGCAAAACACACCAAGTATTCAGTCCAAAAAATTCAGAGATGGAATGAGGGTGATCTAGGGCTAGGAGAAGGGCTAAACTTAGGAGAAAAGGCCTAATAAAGTCAGTAGCTAGGGAAAGAGGCTAGGGAAGGCTCAAAAGGGGCAAAAAAAATAGGCCACAAGAGGAAAGCGAAGGGTGGAGGAGAGGGAGAAAGACCTAATAGGGTTGTGGCCAATCCTTAAAGGCCTTAGGGAGCCATGACAAGCCTTCTAGGGTTGTCATCTAGGGCTTAGGACAGAGGCCAAGGTCTTCTAGGCCGACAACTAGGCCAAAAATGGCTTTAAACCACCACAACTACGGCTGGAGAGGAAGCTAAGGCCCCTCAAGGGTTACGACCAGCCATACGAGGGGTGATGTAGGGCCCTAAACGGAAGACACAGGGGGTAGAGAGAAAGATGATGGCCTACGAGAGGCTAGGTATAGTCCTTGGAGGCCTAAAAATTGAAATCCCTTGTTCCAAAAAAAAAGTATGTTCTTTAGATTTGAATTTTACTACAAATTCTTCAATGGTTGGCCTTGCAAAAAATTTTAGAGGCTAGTGCTTACCCTTAAGGGCCTAAATCTAGCTTGATTCTAGCTCTTCTTACATGATCACACATACAAAAAGAAATTCACAAATGCCCAAAACCCAAATATATACAAAAAATATTAAAGCCCTAATTAAAAAAAAGTTACAAAATTATTATATAAAATTATTTTCAAATGTATAAATATAGAAGGATTTAGAAAGAAGCTTTGAGAAATAATTTTTTGTAGAATTTTTTTATAAATGGCTTAAGTGTATTTCTATGAATAGATGCAAGCTACAACCTTAGCAAAATTAAATAAACGATATAAATATTCGGAGTCCATACAAGGTTAACCTACGTCCACAGTTTGTGAACTTAGAGCCCAAGGACTGGGGAACCTGCAAACACTATATAATTTCTTTAAGAAAGCTTGATAGACATATTGAGAATTAGATAACCTAAGATAAACCCAAAATCTACCAATAGAATGATCTTATCCCCAGCTAATGAAATACAACATTTAAAAAATATTTAAGCATAATATAGGTATGCACATACCCAACATGTACCACAAATCAGTATGCAATAAATACCATGAAATGCACCCCAGAGTCTTTATTATGATTCAAATAATGTTCCTATTAGGACGATAGTGTTACATTAGTTTTTCCATGGAATTTCCTTAGGAAAACATCTAATGGCTTGAGAGTCAAATGAATCTTAATTTATAGATAAATCCTCCAAGTGGAAAAATAATGACTAGTTGGCCTGATATTCATCAAAATAACCTTGGTCATCAATAAATCCTTGATCAACTTTTAATCTTTGCCATTGAAATAATTATTTTTGTGGAATTTTCGAATTTCCCATTTAAACCATTTTTTATTAGCTCAAAATTAATTATTTTGAGTTAATTTCCTAAAAAACTTGACTTTGACTTAACCACTAAGGCCCAAGGGTCCATTTTTTCTTGAAATTTATAATATTCCCTTGGTGAGGGACCTCCAAATCTTAATTCTTTTGAGACCCAATAATTTTTCCATTAGGAGAATTTAATTTTTCTAGACATTTAATTTTGACTCTAATTAATTAAATTTCTAGCTTAAGATTTTAATTGATTTTTGCTAGAAAATTTAATTAATTAACACCTCGGGGGATTAATGATTTTTTCACCCTCTAATATTTCAGCCATAGTGTCTAAATATGAGGGACAATGCACTAAAATATTTTTTACTTAATATTTTTATAATTCAACCCTCAAAGGGGGAACACACGTTTGATATGGACCCTCAAATTACTCACCTAATTTTGTGACACAATATGATCTAGTAGACCAAGTGATTTGTAATAAAATCATTTAGCGAATTAGCATAAATTATTCACAAATCACTTTTATATAAGACTCGACTAGAACACTGGGAGTCATCTAAGACTTTGACGAAGAATTCAAGGCTAGTTTTTGGGTGAGGTTGGAGGGAAATCTTTGTCGAGCATCCGTGCTTAGAAACACAAATGAATTAGTGAGACGAAAAACCTCCTAGGATGAAATTTTCGCCAAAATAATAAGCTTACCTAGGTTGTTACATACATGCACGGTCTTACTAGCATCATTTAAATTATAAATTTTTAGAATGGGTTTAGAAGCACTCAATAAACTGATGCTCGACGATATTGATTCTTTGAAAAACTTGGTTCATTTTCTTCCTTGGAACTTTGACAAAAACTATGCAACATTACCCAAATAGAACCCAATAATTTTACACAAGCTAGTGAAGATAAGCATTGGGTCAATGCTACGGAGAAATATATATATTAGATTGAGAAAAATGATATATGGGAAATTGTACCTATACGAAAAGATAAGAATGTGATTGGCACCTAGTGGGTCATTAAGAAAAAATTGAATAAAGATAGATAGGTAGTGAGGAACAAGGCTAGTTTAGTTTGCACAGGATATGCACAAGTGGAAGATGTTGGTTTTGAGGAAAAAATTTCTCTAGTTTCTAGACTTGAAGCAATCAGAATGTTCTTAGATTTGTTTGTTTTAGGAAGTTCGAATTATATCAAATGAATTTCAATTTATCCTTCCTAAATGGAGACTTAGAATAATAGACATATGTTGAAAAACAAGAAAGATTTCATCTATCCGAAAATGAAGACTATATGAGAATTAAAGAAAGTTCTTTATGGGCTAAATAAATCTCACATGGCCTAGTACTTGAGACTTGAAAAATATTTAAAACAACAAGGATTCAAAAGGGGAAAAACATATAGTAACCTTTACATAGAAAATAATAATGAACCTTTTTTTATCATTGTATTCTATGTAGATCATCAGGGGAATTTTGAGGTCTAAAATGGGCCTCCTAAGTAAAATAATGAAATAATAGTTAAACTAATAAAATAGGACTTATGATTTTAAATAACAGAAATTATTTTCTATTGTATTTTTTACTTTTCTCCTTGTAGGTTGACTCAAATTTCAATAGTAGATTCTCATTGGATTCAAAAGGAATTTTCACATCTGAAAAGTACTAACTTTGCACACTTCTAAGTATATCCACATCAAAAAAAAAATTACATGAAACAAAGGTGTTCAACACATTTTTTTCGTCTATTTTCAATTTATTTTGATGTGGATCTGCCCAGATGCATAGTTAGCACTTGCTTGATGTGGAATTTAATTCCATATCCAATTAATGTCTACTCTCAAACTTCGAGCTAATATACAAGAAGGTAAGTTGAAAATACAATAAAAAAGGAAATTTTCTTATTTTTGCTCCAAAATAATTTCCTATAGGGATGACATCATCATATTGAATCTTATTGGTTCTTTTAAAGTTATTTAGTTAATACATTTTTTGTTTGAGCCATTTTTTACTTGCAAATTCCCCTAATGGATATCATTTTTGGAAATGATTTTGACACAATAAGTCAAATGTTTGTAGTAGAAATCTAGAAAAGGTTTGAAATGTCAATGCTAGGAGAATTGTCTTTCTTCCTAAGATTGTGGGTTGTTCAATTAGGTAAAGATATATTCATATCCCAAACCAAATATTTTAAGGATACATTGGATAAGTTTGGAATGGAAAATTGTACACCTATTAGCACTCCCATGGCTACATGATACAAATTAATCAAATATGATGACTCTCCAAATGAAAATCAAAATTCGGTTATATCAATGATTGGAAACTTATTATATTTGATAGCAAAAAGAGCTGATATCATGTAGTTTGTAGGATTGATTTTAAGGTTTCAATTTTACCCAAAGGAGACACATGTGCAAGTTGTACAACATATTTTTTATATATTTGAAGAGGAACATGGATATTGTCTTATGGTACTCATGAAGAAAATATTTCACCTTAATAGCATATACATATGTTGATTAGGTTGGAAGTGTTAATGACAATAAAATCACTAGTGGAGGAGCATTCTTCTTGGGAAATTGTATAATATCATGGATGAGAAGAAACAAGCATCTATGTCTACAAATGAAGCATAATATATTGTAGCAACAACATGTTGTACTCAAGTCCTTTGGATGAAGAAGACTCATAAATTTGACAAGGTAGGTTATGATCAAACTATATCAATTATCTATGATAATACAAATGCAATCAATATCTCAAAGAACCCCACTATGCATTCAAATACAAAACATATTCTTATTAAGTATAATTTCCTTAGAGAACAAATAGTTGATCAAAATTTTAAGTTGGAATACTTTGCTACTAAGGAGAAAATTTCAGATATATTTACCAAACATTTTCCCAGAGAGACATTTGAATATCTAAGATAGAATTTGGGAATGATATATCTCCCATCTCATCAACAAAGGTTGGGTAGGAAGTGTTGATGACAAGAAAAGGACTAGTGGAGGAGCATTCATTTTAGGAATTTATTTAGTATTATGGTTTAACAAGAAAAATACCTAAATCTCTCTTTCCACATATGAAGTAGAATATATTGTAGCAACAACATGTTGTATTTTTATAGTTGCGAAAAACACCCTCCAAAATGTTGTCTACACTTGAATTTTGGATCCTGCTTATGGTCATGGAATCTTTCAGTTATGTTGAACAAGAGTTCAAGCCTTTGTCTAGGAATTATAAGTGATGAAATACATTTTTTCACATGCCTAACTCATGACATCTTCACAAGCACACTTTTTAAAATAGGGTTGGTAATCCATGAGTCAAGCATTATGTAATCCTTAGGAAAAGTCACTGTGCATTTCCTGATGTTAGTGGTTGCGCAATTTCTGATGACAATGAATGTGTAGTTCCTAGTTCTCGACATGCACAAATCATGTTCATTGATCATAACCCTCATGGCATGTCTTATCGCTTGTAAAGTGTCCACCCTAGAGCTCACCTTCACATTCATCCTTCACTTTCGAGCTATGTGAATTGCTGGAGTATAAGGAGAATTCCTTTAACCATGGTTGTGAATTCCTCAACTTCTAAGTGAGTTTATAAATTGTCACTTTTCTTCTGCTAGTGTCAGTTTTGATTTATCTTTCTCTTACACTAGTTGTTTTTATTTCTTTATCCAAAACTTCAAGTGTCGATTTTGACCTGATTTCATTCTTGCATGTGTCACTTGTGTTTTATTTGTGTTTGCAAGTCTTGTTTCCACTATTGCATGTGACCCTTTCACTTTTTTTTCACATGTCTTGCTAAAGAAATTTTATGTACCATTAGAGGAAATTATACCTCACTCTTCTACATTAGTTGATCCTATCTATCATAAGAATATGCACTAAACACTTTCCCATCGCTTAGCACACTTTCTAGTTGTAGTCGATGCTTGTTTTCAAACTTGTATTTAAAGTGTGAAAAACCTACATTTTAACTATCACACTCAAAAATAAGTGTCACTTGACCATCATTTCAAGATATGCATGATGATTATGAGTACCATTTATTCTCTTGTTTTGTGTTCATTGTTTTTTGACTTGTTTGCATGTTTTATTCTCTCTTGTTCCACTGATCCCACACTTAGCCATTTTGGATCTCTTCTTGGTCTTCCTATCAGGCACAAATTATGAAACCAATAAGCCTCCACCAGATGATGATAACTTCTCATTCATATGCCTCATTAATGAAACCTTTACCTCCTGGACTTTTCAGTGAACCCATTTTAGGGACAACTCCCATTGATTGTGCATTGAGCACCTTCAGAGTATAGTCACTAAACCCTTGATGCATGTACTACATCACTGCACTAAGCCTTGATTCTTTCTACCATGTATTTCACATTTAGCACTTCTAGTTTACAACAAGTACTCCTTCATCCTCTTTCAATGGAAAAATGTGGAATACAAAGGCTCTCTTCCTTTCATGGTGTACTGAGCATCCTTGAAACAAATTGACTTAACCTTCTATTATTTACCTTAGCCAACTGCGCAATCGCTTCACCAAGTAAGCCTCTTACTATGAATTACATAGTTCTAATGGATAATAGGTCCATATCTTTGCCACTACATCCCTCAACTACACAACCTTGGAGGTTTTCCCTCAATCACTATGCATTGTGTATTTACAGTGCCTAGTCTTGCCACTCCTACTGACTAAAACCTCTCACTGTGTAATCCCTTTCCTTATCTTTCCTCCTACTTTCCATCGTGCTATTCCAGTGATCAATGGGGTCATCCCTTATCCTTTGTGAATCTCAATTGTACAATCCCTACCACCTCTTCCTTGAGCATTGTTCATTGTGCATCCTTAATCAACAAGCTCATCACCTTGCCTCTTGGACTTGGCCATTGCAAAACCTTTAAGAGCCTCTCCTTATTGCACATTGTGTGGTTCCAATGGAAAGCATGGTCATCTCAAGGTCATTGTTGAGCTCAATTGCACAATTCCTAGCATCTTTGTCACTCAAAACCCCTGTCCATGGTCCCATCACAGTAAGTATATTGTATGAGCAAGCACAAATAGAATAGGTGATTATGGGACTGATTTGTCTTTTCATGAGTGAATTCACTTTCAAGTGATCTCATTGTACTGTGACAAGATGATGTAAAATGGTTAGAAAGGAGAGGTCACAAGGAGGATACCTATCAAGATGAGAAATGAAGATGCTATCATGCAAGAGTAAAGGAGTCTTTGACTTAGAAAAAGATATGGAAACTCATGTTGACTTGGAAGATTCCAGCACATATCTAGACCCTTTGGGAGGTGAATATGGAGTAAAATAAAATATCTATCATGAATATTTCAAAGTCATAGAGCAAAGAGAAGAGCTTGGCATTGATACAATCAAGTCTGATTTCACCATCACCAAGTTGTGGCTTCTCAAAATGTGTCCACAAAAGTCATATGTGTCAATTTATTTTTTCCACATCATTTGTGGAATGTAATTATGTAATTTCCAAAAAATTACAAAATGAAAAATGTATGAAATCCCAAGGGTCTCGTATGGAATGTGAAAATTCACTAGAAAGTTATAAATTCATGTAGAAGCTTGAAGGTAATATGTGAATTTGAAAAGTCACGTGGGAGCTCAAGAGTCATGAGGGAATGTCAAGAGTCACAAGGAGGTGGAGATTCACCTAATTTGTTATATATACACCCTCATAGCACAAGAAAACCGACTTTTCACCTTGGTTTCTCTAGCTTGGCATAGGAGAGAAGATATTTCTGTGTATCTTGTGACTTTCAGTTAATATATGAAGATCTTGGAGCTAACACACTTTCATGCATATGTCATGAATGATTGTGAGACTATCATTTCATTATTTGCAGTGTATGTTTATGTTAACACATACCAATGAAAATGAACGATTTCGCTAGCCTTGATATGCATCTTGTTGAATGTGCATTATTACTTTCTTTTATGATAGTTGTTATCTTGTGAACTACTTTGAAGGTTAACTAATGATCCTTTTCATGCTCTTTTGTGTCGCTTTTAGGATAATACTATTATTTTTGTTCGAGAGGATCACTTTCTTATTTCCCTTCCATGAAAGTAACTTATGGACATTGCAATTGTATGCCTCACAATGTCAACTTGCTTGTTTCAAAGATTGTTTGTATAACCTCTTATGTTAATAATTTTAGCCAAGGAAAATGCATGAGAATAGTGATGATCAGGCATATTACCTAGATGGGGCTCATAGTCCAAATGGTGTGAAGTCTAGTTGGGACTTCATACCGATGAGACCCCATGTGTTGGAAAAATTCCAACACTATCAACAATTGGAACTAGAAGGAGATCCATATGACAAGATCATCTCATTAAGTCTATTTCGAATCTCTCATCCTAAATGTCTTCTTCCCAAATCATAATATGGGGATTTTTTTTCAAACAAATCAAATTTTACAATCCTTGTGGAATTCATTCATAACCTGTCACATCTCAAGTTTAATGGAAAGGGTCCAAGAACCGTGCTTGGGCATATTATTTTATTCATTCAATTTTTCCTTCCTAATGGAATACATTGTAACGATGCTCATGAAAAAATTTTACCCTTACACTCGAAGGTCATGTTAAGAATTGGTGTCATAGATTACTAGCTGCTTCTATTCATTCATTTGAGAAACTTGGTAAGGAGCTTCATGAAGCTTTTGAAAGGTATGATTATAAAAATGTATATAAAAGGATCAATCAACTTAGAATGAAGCCCATTGAATTAATGGAGGATTTTCTTGATTGTTTTCTTCACCATTTCTATGAGTTTCTCGACGAATATATGGACTAAGATTTCTTCAATAAGAAATTTCAGTGTTTGGTTCTAGTATCCTTGAAACAATTTATATCATATTATCTTGATGATTTTTATCTCCCAACATTTCTCAATCATGAGGCACATCCATCCTCAAAGGATGAATTTATTACTCCTTTTGTTCCTTATCCTCCTCTTTTTTCGTTACCAAACAAAGGTTCCCCCCGTGTCGAGGTAGGAGCTATGAAACCTAGAAACCAAATTGTTGATTTGTTTCTCCCACATTCATCTTATTCTAATGGGCTAGTTTTAATTCAAATAAGAATTCATGGTTCTCATGATTCCATTGAATTTAATGTGGACGTTGATCCCTTGATTCTTCAAGATAACACTAAAATGAAGAATCTTAATCTTGAATATAGCTCCTTTGAAAGTAGTGTTTATTCAAGGGATACCTATCATCTTCTATCATTTACACCTCACGACTATTTGTAGCTTGATTCACTTAATCAAAATTATCTACCAATAATTGTCCTAAGTACTTTGATTTTAAATTTCTTGGTTCACATGGTAGTCACGTGCAAGATGGTTATATCAAATTATTACATGATAAAGGAGTGAAGATACTTTCCATATTTCTTCCATTTTTTAGATTCCCTCATGTCAAAATGATGATTCTACATTTTTGGCTGATCAATCATCTTGTGATCTTGGTAACTAGTCAAATGATCTAAAAATATTTACTCATGTTAAAACCTTGGACAACTACCACCTTGACATTCATGTTTCTGTTGATATAAGAAGTGATGAGTGCCCAATAATAGTGGAATATATTTTCTTTTCTTCAGAAGATTTACATTTTCAAGCCTTTGATATACAATCTACTATGAGTGGTTTACAATCTCTAGTTGTGGGATGGGATGATGTTTCAGTTCCTCCGATCCATACATATTCAAATAATAAACTAGGAGAATCAGATGGCTTGGTTGTTGAAGCTTTAATATACCCTATTAAAGAAGAGAAATGTTAATTCCATAATCACATTGGTATGTCATTCTTTGACCATTATGTTAACAAACATTATGTTAATTCATTCAGTTGTTACAAGCTGATATGAGTATGCAAAATTTATTTTTTGAATCGGATTCAACCACAATTGAAGTCTTTCCTCCTAAGCCTTCTCATCTTTTCTCACCTTTAGAACACTATTCACTGTACCCATATTTTTTTGATGAGTTTAGTATACTAGTGCTTTCTCTAAATCCTTTAGATCCTTATTCTACATACTTTAATCACAACCTAATATAAGATGGTGTGGTTCCACAATTAGATGATGAAGAGATTGAAGCCATTTTTCATGATTTGTTTAATCATAAATATTTCATAGGTTATGAGGAAGATGTTAAAATTTTGAATGTTAAAGGAATTTTTTCGAATAATGTATCCAAATTATCTATCCATCAAGAGTCTCATATGCTAAATGATAAATCTGATCAAATTCTTGACATTACAATGTTTTCAATTAAACATATGACTACAATATTATGTACCTAAATGTTGACCTTTTGAAGCCACCCAAATTCGATGATGCACAACCCAAAATTTTAATGAATTGTCAAGGAGTCGAGGCACTTTATCTCTCACTGATGGTTATGTCAGGTTCTCATAACCTTGATGAGTTTCTCGAAATAGATTGGATCCATATCTTAGAGGATTCTTGGCATTTTAAGGTTAATCTTCATATTCCTCAAGATAGAGATTTTGATCAGATAAAATATTATTATTTGGATAATTATCATTTATGTGGAACCTTTACATAAAACCTAGGGCTCAAGTGCATATCTTTCACAGATACCCAAAACTTCATAACCAGTCACTCCAACTATCAAGACAAAGATCACCAACTGCAATATTTCTCCATGATGAACCTTTTTGTGAAAGATGAAATTCTTATATTTCTAGTATTAATTATTATTCTAGCATAATTTATCCCTCTGAATCTAATTCAATATTAGAATCATTTGGTGAGCCTAATCCCTCAAGTTGATATCGATTTTGGATTTTATTTGACTCACATTTCTTATATTTGGCCAGACTGGTTCTATTATTATTTGTATCTTAACTAGTTTACATATCTTTCTTTAACACCAAGCAATGTTAACTCATTTGACTTTCATATTACTGGTCTATTTTATAATCATATTCAAAGTAATGGTTTCCTACACTAGAAAGTAGGAACTGGTCATTTTCAAGCATCATCACACAAGGAGGAAGATTCACTAATTCAAAGAGCTTGCAAAATATCTCAAATTAACAAATCCATATCTTTAAATAATGGAACATCTCATGCATCAATCGTAATATTTGATCAACATACTAGCCTCAAAAACCGCCATCTCATCAATCATTTTCCCTTTAGCTTATCTGATGATAATTGTTGATTTCCATTTGATTCATTTCTTTATTGCTCAGATACCTATCAAGGGGCTAGGGAAATTCAACATTTGCTAATGGTTATGTCAAGTATTCACAATCTTGATGAAGTCTCTGACTGAGAACGATTTATGTTATCCTCGCCCGATCTTTCTCATAATTTGGATTTTGTGATTGATTACTTTCATGAAACAATTGTTCAATGGTTAGAGAAATCATATTTAGCGAGTTCAACTGCTAATAACAAGTTCCAAAGTTATATTGAACTTATCACACATGGATATATGTTTAAAAGGTGTTTTCAAGCTATTCATGTTCATCATCCATACTATTGTGGAAAGCCTACAGGTTGGATAGAGAAATGTTCTAAAAAACACCTTTATGCTTACAACCTTAGCCTTCATTCTTATGTATAAGTAATTCAAGTAAACATATCTTTTTTGTCATTTTTTTATATGGTATTTAATTTTTCATATCTTTCAATATATTCGTAGGGAGCAACTTTAATGGTTAGATTTGAAATTTCACTTCACTTAGCCCTGAACTTCTAGCTAGTTAGATTAGGAGTAGACCTAGTTGCATTTTGGCCCCTCTTTTGCATTACATTGACCTTGAATTATGTTCCTCATATATGTCAGACCAAGCAGTAACTCCTCAACACAAATTAATTCATTTTATTCCTTTAGGTTGGTGTTTATTATATACATGAGGGAGACTGTTCACTTCATCTCCCGATGATTGTTCATGTCTCTTATTATTTATTTACACTGATTTTATTTATCCACCCAATCCTGATGATTAGGTGTCAACATTCCCCCCTTAATCTGAAGGGATGTTGGTGAGTCCAAGCATCATTCTGAATCGTTCAAGTGTTTCTCTTCCAAGTGCTTCGGTGAAGATGTCAACAATTTGCTCATTAGTGGAACAATGATGGAGATGGATTGTTTCGGCCTCAACATGATGTCAAATCAGATGATAATTGGTATTGATGTGCTTCATTTGTTCATGGAACTTTGGGTTCTTGGCCAACTTTAATGCAGTGGTATTGTCAATCATGAGTGGAGTTGATTGTACTTGTTTTACCTACAAATCTTCAAGAATTTTCCTGAGCCACACAATTTATTTTGTTGCTTCAGCTGCTTTCATGTATTCTGCTTCTGTTGTAAAATCTGTTGGAACTGATTGTTTGTGTGATCACCAGGAGACAACTCTTGATCCAAGACTCATAGCATACCCTGAAGTAGATACCCCAGTTTATTTTTCTCCATCAAAGTCTGAATCAGAGTTTTCAATCAAATTGAAGTCTTCCACCTGTGTATACTTGATTCCAAAGTCTTGAGTTCCCTTCAAGTACCTTAGAACTATTTTTGCAGTAGACCAATGTCCCTCACAAGGCTTTTGCATCAACCTAGAGAGGATTCCAACAGCAAATGAAATGTCTGGTCTGGTAGTAGTTAGGTAGTTGAGACTTCCTACAAGCTGTCTATACTTTGTTGAATCCTCAAATTCTTTTACTTCAATAGGTGTGAGCTTTAAGTTTTGTTCCATTGGAGTAGTAAGAGGATTTCATTCTGTCATGCCAAACCTATTCAACAGATCTCCAATGTATTTCTTTTGAGAAAGAAATATTGACTTCAAATGTTGGGTTACTTGAATACCAATATAGTAATGAACATAGCCCAAATCAATCATTTCAAAACTTTTCCCCAATTCCTTCTTTATGGATGAAATGTAGCTTTCATTGTTCCCTGTCATGAAAAGATCATCTACATATACCACAAGATATACAACTACTTTTCCAACTTTCTTCACAAATAAAGTTGCATCATCAAGATCATAATGTTTGAAATCGAGTTTCAAAAGATGCTTAGTTAGTTTTTCATACCAGGCTCACAGTGCTTATTTGAGGCCATACAAGGACTTCACAAGTTTTCATGCTTTATGTTCATGTCCTTTCATAGCAAATCCTTCAGGCTGGGACATAAAAACATTCTCTTTTAGATCTCCATTCAAGAAACTAGTTTTTACATCCATTTGATGGACTTTCCAACCATTCTGAGTTGCTAGGGCAAAGAGTGTCTGGATGGTAGCCCAATTTTCTTTGGGGAAAAAGTCTCTTCATAATTGACCCCTTCCTTCTGTGCAAAACCTTTTTCCACAAGCCTAGCTTTGTGCTTGTCAAGGGAGCCATCAACTTTATACTTTTTCTTATCGACCTACATGCAGCCAATTGGTTTGGTTCCCAATGGAGGATCAACCATCTTCTAAGTGTCATTCTTTATGAGGGCATCATACTCCTTTTGCATCGCTTCTTTCCATTCATCATGAGAAGAAGATTCATTGAAGGAAGTTGGTTCAAAATCTGTAGACAAGTTCAATTCACAATCATAAGAAACATCCATATCAACAGGTGAATTAGAGTCATCTACATCACCTCCATTTTGTTGATTTGCATTTCTGGTTCCTATTTTTCCAATTTCATCAGGATGAACACTTTCAAGTGTCTTTGTCAGCCACTTGGGGGACCTTTCTGAGATGGTCCAGGCTGCTCTGTTGATTGAGTTGGGAGTGAATCAAGATTGAGTCTCCCAATTCTATCAATTACATCACTTAAAGCATCATCCGTTGTTGGAGTTTCAGTCGGGGGAGAGTGTTCTTCAGAAGAAGATTCCACATGTTGATCTAGAATAGGAATCCCCCCTTCAAGATGTGGAATCTGATTATCAAATTCTTGAAATGATTTTGATTTTGCAAATCTATCCAAGCGATCACGTTGCCACTCAACAATATTATCAGTTTTTGATGATTCAAGAAAAATTACATCTCTAGATACACCAAACATTTTATTGACTTCATCATAGAGATGGCATGCTTTGGAGGTGTTTGAATACCCCGGGAAGATGCACTTATGACTTCTAGCACCAAGTTTGTTTCTATGTACCTTTGGTATCAAGGCATAACAGGTGGAACCAAAGACCCTGAGATGCTTTATCGAAGGAACATGTCCATACCACATTTCATATGGAGTCTTGTTTCTAATAGCATTAGATGGACATCTATTCTTTATAAATGCAGCACATAGAAAAACACCAACCCAAAACATTATCTTTACATTTTTGAAGAAGAGAATGGACCGTACCATATTTAAGATTGTCCTATTCATTCCTTTAGCTACACCATTCTGTTGGGGATTATAAGGCACAATTGTTTGATGTTTGATCCCATGTTGGCAAAGACAGTTTTCAAACTCATTTGATGTGTATTATTTTCCGTTATCATTGTGAATAGACCCAATATGAGATTGTGCATCATTTTCAGTCCATTTATGAAAGCTCTTGAATGTTTGAAAGGCATCAGATTTGTTCTTCAATAAATAAACTCAACACATTCTGTTGTAGTCATCAATAAATGTCATCATATATTTATTTCCATTTGTAGAATAAATAAGCATTGGACCACATAAATCTGAATGAATGAGTTCAAGTTTTCTATGTGCTCTTGAATTTGAATCATAAAAAGACTATTTTCTATGCTTTCATAGAATTCAAGCATCGCATTGCTTAAATTTCCTAGGAATTCTAGGCAAACCAGCAACACCATTTTTCTTCAACAAGTAGAGGTTGTCATAGTTAAAATGTCCATGTCTAGCATGCCATAATAAACTTGATGGAAGTGTACATTCTTCATGATGAGAATTGTATGAGAAATGTTGTGCATGTGTAGAGGTACCTTGCAGCTTGAGAAGCCTTTCTTCTTCTATTCCCCTCATGACAAGTGAGTGGTTAGATGCTTTTCTCACCTCAAGCTTGCCATCAAACATATGAATGGAGTGACCTTGCTGGTAGATGTGCACCAAGGATAGAAAATTTCTCTTCAGCTGTGGGAGATAGAGAACATGATGCAGAAAAAGTTTGGAATACCAGGCAATTGAAGCATGATTGTGCCAAACCCTGATGGCTTGATTTTTTATTGGTTTGCAAAGTATACTTCTCCATCAACATTGTTAGTAAACTCTTCAAAAAACTCTTTTCTATGAGTCATGTGGCAAGTTTCTCCTGAGTCAAGCAACCAATCATTTTTCCAAGAAGCAAGTGAAACATTAAATAAATCTTCATTTACTCCAATATTACATTGTGCCACAACATAGTGAGTGAATTCTGGTGCTTTACCTTTGTCTGTATCATCAATTTTACCTTTCTATTGGTTTCTTTGCTGCTCAAATTTGACCCATGGTAACTTGCATGTAGAAGCATCATGTGATCCATTTCTTTCGCAGCATATGTAGTGCAAATCTGCCTTTTCTCCTTGAGAGTGTCTGCCCCCTTGCCTCTGAAATATCTTCCTCTTCTTCTTCGACCACCTCTTCCTCTAGAAGAATCTTGAGAAAGATTCTTTTCTTTATGAGCAAGGCACCCAATCTCTTCAGAAGATTCAGGGGATTTCTTCTTTCCAAAATCTTTCTCTCTTTCAGCATACTTTTTCACAAGAGTGTCAAAGGTGATATCCTTGAGATTTCCATTTGCTTGCAATGAATCAAGATAATTGGAGTAAGTAGGATAAAGTTCCTTGAGAAAAGAGATAAGAGGAATATCCAATTCAACCTTAGTGGATTTGATATCATGCATTATAGATTTTACTTCGGGTGCAAGAGAAAGAGGATCATTATTTTGCAATTCAAGAGTGAAGAGATTAATCATGAATTGAATAACTTCAAGTGCAGAATGTGAGTCATAGAGTTCTTTCAACTTTTGTAAGGCTTCAAAAGCAGTTGAAAATGGAAAAATATGGCGACTCACCTCTTCATTTACAGATGCTGCAATTAATGCATAAGCTTTGTTGTTCTTGTTTTCCCAAATGGTGAGATATTTGTCTGAGGTTGGTTGTTCTGGCTCTTTGTCTCCATCTCCAACACACACTCCTTTCCACAACTCATTGAAAATGAGGGTGTGTTTTATCATGTGGGACCACTTAGGATATTTCTCCTTGCCAATGAGAACTATTCCCACAATGGATATGATTGAATGCATTGTAAAATCTTCTACTGCAAAAAATTGTGTACTGTAAAAAAAAATATACTTCTCCTGCCAATATATGAAATATTTTCACTTCTGGTGTTAAAGAAAATCTACACTATAATGGAAAATATTCTGAAAAAAATGCAATTCTGTTAGCAATATGACAGAGATGTTGCTGCAAAATTATTAGTTACAGAGCAAGAAGTGATCCATCACACTCAGAGTGGCATGCAAGTAGAATCAAATACAATAAATCATATAAAATAGCAAGTAATTTTTGCATGAGTCGAGTTTGTTTCACGTCCCCACGCTCATCACTTTCAAGACCATCTCAGCCATTATTTATTCTCCATATTCTTCTTTAACTTGACCATCATCAGTGCATTTGTATGGAAGGGTGTACTGGAGCAGCGTACTGGAGGAGTTGCAACATGAAGAATGTGAAGGGCTGTTGTGAAAATGAAATGTTGCTCTGCAACAAATGTGACAGAGGTTACAACATGTATTTTTCCCAAATTGTAAGGTTGATCCCCTCAAATAATTCCCTCTTGTGTAGAACAAAAATGTCAACTTCTTTCCCATTTAGAGGTCTTCCCAAGCAGCACACACATCCCTCCTTGAGTCGAGAAAAATGAAAAGGTGTTCTACAAGTCTGATTGTTTCGAAGAAAAAGAGACAATTAATTCCCTTAACACCGAGCAAGGATCAAGCTAGCATGTATTATATTGTGAGCAACATATCTCCAACAGTGTGGAATGAGCATATCTCTAGTAGCATGGAGTCATAAAGTTCTTTCAGCTCCACGGTGGAGCAGCATATCTCCACCAGCATGGAATGAGCATATCTCCAGCAGTGTGGAATGAGAAACTGTTCATCACTTCATCCTGACATATGGCAGAGATGGCCTTTAGTCTGCTCAATAGCACGATGCTCAGGAGGGGAATATGATGCTCAGTTATGCAACAATACAATTATGCAGTGGGCGCAGAACAATTATGCAGCAATAGAATTATGCAGCAATACAATTATAAAAAATACCATATGGACAGTATGAAAAGATCATAGAGAGCACAGAGAATAGAGGGATAGAATATGATAGAAAACTGATACAAGGAGTTACAACACAAAAGCTACTTTTGGGAGCTAGCTCTGATACCATGTTAGACCAGACAATAACTCCTCAAAACAAATCAATTCATTTTATTCATTCAGGTTGGTCTTTATTATATACATGAGGGAGACTGTTCACTTCATCTCTCAATAACTGTTCATGTCTCTTATTATTTATTTAATAATAAATAAAACTTGGGTTTAAATATCTGATAAAGTCAATGATGTCTAAATGGAAAATATGGTTCATTCAAACCGAAATCTATAAGTAGAACTATGATTCCCATATCTATTTTAGGATCTTCATTCCATGAATCACTAATATAATTAAATGGTGTTTTCCTGCTGATCTCATCAAGTAGAGAAGGAAAAGGAGAAAACTAAAAGTTTGCATATTAATTTTGAAGGTAGATAAGAGTCTCTGCAATAAGAATAACCTCTCTCTCTATGAATAACTCGGGATCCCTCCTCCACCTTGGAAATATAAACGCTGATAAAATTCCAATGAGCATAATGAAAATAAAATAAAGTGTGAAAGAAGAGAAAGGCTTCATGTGCAAAGAGGCGAAGGAAGCAACTTTGCCAAAGTACTAAACAGGCTCACTCGCAACGAAACAATGCTTATATTTCCTAAAAGTGACTCCATTGGGGTATTGAGTAGGCCCATTAGTAGCAGAGAAACATTAGAGATGGAACTAATTTTTTTATTAAATTAAACTCGTCAATATGTACTATTGTTCTCTTGGATCAAAACAGTTGAGATATGATAAGACTTGTAAATGTGTTTAGTTGAGAAAGGGGATATGAGAGACTACACTTATAACTTGGATAAATGGAGAAGCTAAGGTGATCCACACATGAATCAATACTTCTTGAAAGACTGTAATCTATGCATAAATCTAGACCTAAAAAGAGAATCTGGAGTTTTTCCAGTGTGTCGCCAAGTGTTTTCACTACGACAAGCACCCTCAAATATTTTTCATACACTTGAATTTTGGAGCCTCCTTATGGTCTATTAGCACCTAAATCTACCTTAGGTTGAAAGAAGGAAAAATTCAGGGTAACCACAAACCATGCTCAGTCTGGTAGCTAGCCCTACCAGAACAGAAGAGGGCTCTCTCCGAGTCACACTCAGTGAATACGTGAATGAAAAGGCCTGAGATGACTTACATCGAACTATTTGTCTTAGGCTAGTAAGTAAATATGAATACAAGGAGTGATTTTTATGAATGACTTTGTTTCTGGGATGTTATGGGACCATTGGACCTCAATGAACAGAGAACTTAATACAAAGGCACCGATTATTTCATGAAGCAAGGTAGGTGGAAAGCATAGCAATTTAGTTTTAAGATGTGGCAGAATGAAGAGATTGATTTAGAGGGTGAAAAGGGAATGGACAACATGAATGCTTTTCAACATAAGAATGAACACTGTACATGAAATTTTCCCACAGGAAGAGCAATAAAATTGAATTCTACCTTAGCTAACTTAGAAAATTTTAATGGAAATGAATATGAAATGAGCTATGAAACATAACAAGATACATATGAAACATAAGAGACGCGTTTGCTACACTCACAAACACATGAATCTCATGAAACAGAGCCACTGCCTTTCATTAATCCTCTGTAAAAAATATACAATGCACAAACAAAGTTTCTTTCCCACAGTCTCCCAGAAGCTACAAGCCAACCAAACTTTTCCAAATGGTTTGCATACAATATATAGAATGTGCCATGAAGAGATAGAATTCCCAAGGGTTGGGGAGTTACTCAAATCATTACAAAATGAAGGTGGAGAGCCAAACAACAGCTACAAGTGCAACGCCACAAACATGACAAATGGCTTGGTGGCCCTTTACCTTCCTTTGCCACTTGGATAACTGACCATTTGGAGTGAAAATACTTATAAAACCACATTAGGTGCCAAAAAACTAAAGTGCATATGAGTGGGCCCACTTACAAAAAGTCGGGAAGCGAAATTTCACGAAATGGAGGCATTCTGGCCTTTTTTTCTATATGCGTCACGCCCCTTTCCTATATGTGCCGTGCCACTTTGAGGCCGATTTTGAGGCACTTTCCGGAGTCCAAAATGTCTCCAAGTGTGCTCGTTGGAAAGCCTATCCTGTCTTCTTTCCAACCCAAGTGGAATCTTTGAATTTGGAGCTCATTTTCCCCTCCAAATATTCATTCTCCCAAGACTGCTTCTTGTGTGTCAAAATAGGGGCAGTGAGGCCATTTTTGAGTGTATTTTGCCCCTTTGGTGGCCAAGATCTTCTCCAAATTTCTTGCTCCCAGTGACAGTAATTTTTATTTTCCATGTGGAATCCAAAAAAACAAACCGTTTCTCATTTGGAGCTCCCAAACGTACGCGTCGCGTCGGTGATGCGATGCGTATAGAGAAAAACCTGTTTTTGTGCCAAAAATTTTTCATGGGACCAAAATTTTCCAAAATTCCTTGAGACTTGGGCTGGAGGTCCTCTATGAAGTGATGTGTTGTGCCAAGGAAGCTTCAGCCAAGATTCGAAGCCGATATTGCTCTTTTGCCTCTTTTGCTTCCTTTGTTGCTTTGCTCAATTTAGCCTTCAAGTTCCTTATTCGAGCCTTTGCGCTCATGTTCCGTGCCCTGTAATGACAAACCATCATCCTCAATATGGAAATGTCCCTGTTTTCCTTCTCCAAATTTTTCTCCAAGTGTAGATTGACCCGATCCAACCAAGACTCACGGTCGTTGTTGATCTCTTGCTCCAAGGTAGTGAGCTTGATCCCTCTCTGCTGGACAACTTGTCGATTTTCGCGAATGCTTTGTAGCTCCATGATCATTTGTTGGTCCTCAAGCTATTTGTTTCTCTACTCCAGATACTTGATGATCCATCTAGCCCTCTCAAAATTTAGTATCAAGTCTTTGATCTCTGTGTCCTGCTCCTGAATGGGCATCTTGAGTTTGGCATTTTCTGCCTCTGTCTCTTCATCCAAAATGAGGACGACATCGGTCTCCTCTACACCTGATGGCCCGTCATCATGCACGGGCTCCTTGCCCTTGTCCAATACCTGTGTAGTTGATGCCAGAAGTGAGGCCCCTTCCACCCTGGGTGGAGATAACACTCACTTTGCTGCTGCGAATAAGTTCCTACTGCCTTTCTGATATGTCACCAAAAATGGCATGATCGTGGTCTCATGGCACTCATACTGATAAGAAGGACCAACCAAATCCTGCTCGGGCTCTGATAGTACCTATGATGTGCTGAAGAAGTCATGGGAGATGAATTCCTCCCAGGGAATGCCCTGCAATCCCAACTGATGATCTACCAAAATCCGGATAAGAGCGAAGTGATAGACACTGTTAAGCTACTGCTGAGGGGTCTTATGCAGCATGAAGGTGTTCATCCTCTCTATATTCCTGCATATGAAAAACGGGAGGTTCATCATCCTCACCATGGTAAAGTGCATGGGCAAGCGGATATGATAGGCATACATTCTAGAGAACCTCCCCTCACAGCTGAAGTATTTCATGATCAATCTCATGAGTGAAGCATACTCATTCTTCAAGTATCTGAAGGGAAATACTCTTGTGAGCTCATTCAAGAATTTGGTTTTGATGTAAGGCTCATAGTGTTGCATTTACACCTTCTTCTTCTTATGCCACTGCTCCCCAAAATTTGGTATACCTGCTGCCAATGATATAGCTCCAAGTGCCAAGGTGAAAGTGACCCCGGCCAAGGTAGACTGACCTCCATGTAGATGAAGCAAAAATAACTGGGCGAACTCATGATGAACTCTGACATTCGTCACCCTTTGACAAAATTCGAAACATGATAAGTGCTGGAAGGATGCCATGGCAAGAGGGCATGCTTGTAACTCGGTAAGGGTAGTGGGTTCATCCCTGACATGTTTGCCACTCTTGTGGTGTCTCTTGGGAGCCTCCTCTTCTGAGGATGAGTCACTCTGTGTCTCCCTCTCATACTCGGACGAATGCGGTGATGACATGACTACAATGTGGGTTGTGATTAGGCTGCCCCTTTGATGATGGTGTGAGGCTGGCTGCCTTTGTAGTATCTGTTACCAAGGGGAACAAATGAAACATGGAATGTTAGGAAGGGAGTGATGAAATGGGGATATGGTTTATAGGGAGAACTTTGTTAGGGGTGTGGGAAGAGTTTGGGGCATTGTGATGGGGTAGGGTTTAGGGTTTCTATTGAGAAATAGGAGGAGGGGGGAGGGAATATGATTTTGGTAGTGTTAGGGTAATGATAACAGGGAAAAAATGACATAGGGGAATAAGGGACAGGGGTAGGGTAGGAAAAATAACCTTGGTAACAACAACACTGTTACACAACCCTAGTAAACTAGTTTTTCTTTGGGGTCTTCTTGTGTTTTCTTAATGGAACGTTTTTGCCTTCAATTACCAGCAATAATCCACCATATCTTTATCAAATTTGATGCACAAATACGTTTGAGAGCCTACCTTGTAGTTAGAGGGGCTTCACAAAAATTTTGATGGAGTTTTGGCACGTTCTGGGTGCTTTATTTCTGTGCGCCGCGTCCCTATCTATGTGCGCCGCGCTGCTGTTTGTGTGCATCACGCTCTGGGTGTGCGCCACACTCGTTATGGGCTTGAATGGTGGGCAGGTGTTGTGTGTGCCACGCCTTGCGTGTGTGCCGCGCCCTTGCATGTGTGCGTCGCGCCCTTATCCTCACCTCCAACCAACTTCCAGCTCCTTGTTTTCTCCTTGGACTGTATGCGCTGCGCTCTGGGTATGTGTCGTGCCCTCAATAAGCTTACACTATGGGCAGGCTGTGTGCACACCATGCCCTCCGTGTGTGCCGCGCTCATGGTTATATGCGTCGCGCTCTCCAAGGTCGCCTCCAACTCAGTCTATCACCCACCAATGCACACTCACGCCTTTCCAAAACTTCTTCAAGACTTGTAATGGCACAATGCATTTGTTTATGACCAAAATTTGTATATATATCCTTGGAAGAGATGGGTTTAATTTTTTCCTCTTCAAAAACCCATTTTTCTAATGTTTGAGCTTTGCACTTTTTCACTGACTTTAAAACACACTGATTTTCATTTTCCCTTTGAAATTTTAGCTCGAATGATGAAATTTTCGGCACTCTTTGTGGCGGTTGCAAGACAGGACATGTGGCCGTGGAAACCATGACTGCATCTGAAAAAATCACTTGACAATTTTTTTTTGAAAATTTTGCCATAAATGACACTGTTTGACTGTTCTTCAAAATAGAGTTTTGAAGAAGAGTCAGAGTCTATCCACATGACGATGAAGCTTTCTGAACCATAACCGTGTAAGGGCCTCACTCTGTCCTGCATGACTCTAATGGACATGCTCAAGTACCAAATTGATGAATTCCTAGACCTAGACCTCGAAATGACCTTTGTCCTTTAACGGACCAGACCTTGACTGTCATGGACTTTGATGATGATTGACCAAGGCCTGAGCCAACAGGAGCTAGACATGACGGGGGGAATGACTAATGACCTTCTCCATCAAATTATGACATGCCCCTAATGGAATGCAACTGGGAGAATGGAGCAGGACACCTAATCATGAAATGCATAAAGAATTTTGATCTTTGACGGAGGACTGACCAGACCGACTCTAACATGGTCATTCAATCTTTCGATTATGTTGACCAACTGTTCAAGTATTTCTTTGGGAAGTCTAAGTGATGAACTACTTACTTTCACATGCCCAACTCTTGATGTCACCACAAGCACACCTTTTCTAAACATACCTACCAGTACATGAGTCAAAACCATCATTGCGTAGTTCCTAATGATAATGGTTGTGCAGTTCTTGATGAAAATGAATACATAGTTCCTTAAGGATGATGAATGTGTAGTTCTCGAATACAATTCTTTTGTAGTCTCTATTGATAGTGCTTGCATAGTTCTTGGAGACAAATACTATCCAATCCTCTTGGATAGTTATAGTGCCATGGTATGTTCCAGAGAAAGTGACTACACACCCTTGTTTAACAATGAAATTGTACTTTTTCAAGTCCATCAATTTACACTTGGCTCCTAGTTCTTGACATGCACTAAGCACACTCATCAATCCTAAACCTCATAGCATCTCTGCTCCCTTGTAAAGAGTCCACCCTAGATCTCACCTTCACATTCATCCTTCTCTTTTGAGCTTTGTGCATTGTTGGAGTATAAGGAGAATTCTCACACCCATGGTTGCAAATTCCTCATCTTCTGAGTGAGTTTCTCAATTGTCTCTTTTGCTTTTACAAGTGTCTATTCCACTTTATTTTTCTCTTACATGAGTTTTTTTTCTTACTTTATATTTTTCAACTATCACTTTTGGCCTGCTTTCATTCTTACATGTGTCGCTTGTGTTTTATTTGTGTTTGCAAGTGTCATTTGCACTCTTGCATGTGTCGCTTTCACTTGTTTTCAAATATCTTTCTAAAGCACTTTGGTATACCATTATAGGTATTTCTACCACACTCTTCTCCATTATTTCATCCTATCTATCATAATAGTATGTGCTAGATGCTTTCCCATAGCTTAACGCACTTTCTAGTTGTAGTCAATGCTTGTATTCAAACTTGTATTTTAAGTGTCTCAAACATACATTTCAACTGTCGCACTTAGAAATAAGTATCACTTTGTTGTTGTTTCAAGGTATGCATTCTAATTCTAATTATTTTAGATTCTCTTGGATTGTGGTAATTGTTTTGGGACTTGTTTTCATGTTTTTTTTCTCTCTTATTCCATTGATCCCACACTTAGCCATTTGGAGCTATTCATGGTCCTCCTATATGAAACAAGTTATGAAAGCACTATCCCTCCACCAGATGATGAGCAATGCTTATTCATAAGCTTCCTTGATGAAACATTTAACTCCTAGACATCTGCACTAAACCCCTTTTATGGAAAGCTCCCATTCATTATGTATTGAGTACCTTCAAAGTCTAGTCACGAAACATTTGATGCATGTATGGCCTCATTGCACTAAAGCCTTGATCAGTTCTGCCCTGTATTTTGCATTGAGCACTTCTAGTTGAAAATAAGGAGTCCTTCATCCCCTTGCAATGGAAAATTGTGCAATACAAAGGCTCTCTTACTTTCATGATGCAGTGAGCATCTTCTAAAAAGGTGACTTAACCTTCTATTGCCTACCTCGTCCAATTTCATAATCCCTTCACCAAGTGAGCCTCTTACTATGCATTGTGTAGTTGTCGTGGACATTAGGTCCATCTCTAGGCCACTGCAACCCTCAACTACTCAATATTGGAGTCTGCCTCTCAATCACTATGCATTGTGTAGTTATAGTGCCTAATATTTCCATTCATGTTGACTAAAACAATCCCTTGCCTTACCTTTCGTCCTACTACGCATTGCACAATTCTAGTAGATAGTGGGGTCATCCCTCATTCCCTGTGAATCTAAACTATGCAATCCCTACCTCCTCTTCCTTAAGCACTGCACATTACACATATTTAATTACCAAGCTCATCACTTTGTCTCTTGGACTTTCCCACTACGTAGAACCTTGAAGAGCATATCCTTATTATGCACTATGTGCTTATAGTGGATAACATGGTCATCCTGTGGTCACTGTTGAGCTCACTTGTGCAATTCCTAATCTTTCTCTCTCGAAACCCTTGCCCCTGGTCCCATCATAATCAATATATTATATGAGAAAGCACGTATATAATAGGCTATTATGGGACTTATGTGTCTTTTCATGAGTGACGAGGAGGACACCTATCAAGATAAAACAAAAAGATGTTATCATGCAAGAATAAATGATTCTTTGACCAAGACAAAGAGATGGAAACCCATGGTGACTTGGAAGGTTCCAAAACTTATCTAGACCCTTTAGACAGTGAAGATGGAGTAGAATCAAAGATCTATCATGAAGAAGTCAAAGTCATAGAAGCAAAGGGAAGAGCTTGGCATTGATACAATGAAGTTTTACATCACTGCCACCAAGTTGTGGCTTCTCAAAGTGTCACCACAAAATTCATATGTTTCAATGTATTTTTCCACATCATTTATGGAATGTAATTATGTAATTTCAAAAATATGAAAAAGTTCAAAATGTGTGGAATCCCAATGGTTGCACATGGAATGTGAAAAGTCACTAGAAAATTCTAAAGTCATGTAGACACTGAAAGGTCATATAGGAATTTGAAAAGTCACGTGGGAGCTCAAGAGTCATGAGGGAAGATCAAGAGTGATACGGAGGTGGAGAGTCACCTCATTTGTTATATATACACCCTCATATATCAAGAAAATGGATTTTCACCTTATCTTCTCTAGTTTGGCATAGGCAAGAAGATATTTCTTTGGAGGAGCAAGTTGTAACTTAATATTCCACTAATGGGGCTAGCGTGGTAGCATTGTAATTGTGTATCTTGGGACATTCCATTAATATATGAAGCCCTTGGAGCTGACGCACTTTCATGCATATGTTGTGAATGATTATGACACTATTCTTTCATCATTTCTAGTGTATGTTTATGTTAACATGTACTAATGAAAATGAACTACTTCATTGGATTTGGTATGCTTCGTGAATGTGTGTTGTTACTTTATTTTATGATCATTATTATCTTTAGAACTACTTTGCAGTTTAACTGATGATCCTTTTCGTGCTCTTGTGAGACTCTGCTATGATAGTACTATTACTTTTCTTCAATAGGCTCACTCTCTCTTTTCCCTTCCATGAAATTACGTTATATACATTGCAATTATATGCCTTGTAATTTCAACTTGCTTGTTTCAAATTTTGTTTGTATAATCTCTTATGTTGATAGTTGGAACCAAGGAAAATCCTTGAGAATAATGGTGTTTCAACCTATTATCCATATGGGGCTTCTACTCTGAATAGTGTGAGGTCTAGTTGGAACTTCATATCAGGGAGACCCCCTATGTTAGTAGACTCCAGCACTATCAATATGTACTTATGTCGTCTCAATGAAGAAAAATATAAAATGTATCAAAGTATTATCATCAATTATATCGATTATTTGTGATAATATAAATGCAATCAATATATCAAAGAAATTTACTATGCATTCAAAGAAAAAGCATATTCCTATCAAATATCACTTCCTCGGAGAATAGATAGTTGATCAGAATGTTAAGATGGAATACATTTCTAATAAAGAGAAAATTGTAGATATCTTTAACAAACCCCTTCCTAGAGAGACATTTAAGTATCTAATATAGAAATCAAGAGCGATATATATTTCATCTTATCAATAAAAGGAAAGTATATGCAGAAGTGAAAGACAACAGTAATCTAGGTCTCATCAAGAACATGAAATCTTTAGAGAGTGAACTATAGGAGAAGAATGATTAGAAACAATTGAAACTGATTAAATTGCATGAGAAAAAAATGAAGGGAATTTTCATCATCAAAGGACATGAATAGCATAGATGCATAACAAGGAATTGGATATACAAAATCATAAATCATACACTCAAGAGTAGTATCTTGCTCTTAATTTTTTAAAATTAAGGAGAATTTTAGTTGAGGAGAAGCATTAGAACAGTAAGAGTATCCCTTGCGCATTGATGTTAAAGGGGGAGAAATTAAAAAAAAAAAATTGCAAACATGGGGTGCTTCAATGAAGAAGTTACAAACATAAGGAGTTTACAATAAGGAGGATTTCCTTATCACTTTTCCAAATTCATCTAAGGGTTTCCATAAATTAAAATGGGGGAGATTGTTGAATAATGTTTTCATTGGTGTCAAAGTTAAGGGGGAACCAAAGGAAAGGGCATGACCAAATGTAGGAGTATGATCTATCATGGGAGAACTACCTATAAGATGTGAAAAGGGAAAAGGGAAAAACCTTGAAGAAACCTCAAATTTTGAAGAAACCTCTCAATTATTGAAGAAACCTAAAATTCATTATAACATGGAAATACTCACAAATATAACATGTTCATGGACCTCTGTAGTTAGTTAACGGAAAAACATTTCACCATCAATTTCCAATTCATCTATCAACCCTTGACATATTATGTATTTTCCGAAGTCAAAGTACTAAATAATTACCAAAATCTTGGTATGGAGTGGCCTCATGTCACAACCCATGGTCATAAGGGTCTTAAGGCTTAGCATCCTTGACATATTTCCCTATTGGAATTATAAAAAAAGGTGCATGTTTGCAGAATTTCTTATATCCAAACATATTTAGGTAATGGTCATACCCTTCGTCACATGGTGCTAAATTATAGTATCAAAGGGCCTATTTCCTCAAAATATTGACAAAAAATTAAGTTCTCATGGTTTTCTAGACGTCTGGCATAATATAGCTCTTGACCATTGATCTGAAAATCACCCTTGAGTGACCTCAATTATGTTATTATGAATGAAGGTATTACAAACTCATGTGTTGTTGTGTGTCTATGTTATTTTAGGCAACGAATCGATCAGATTACAAAATACGTAGACACTAGAAAATGGAAAGCAACAGAAAAACACAGTAAGAAAATACAAGAACACAACAATTAATAAGGAGTTCACCCTATCCTCCAGGGCTATGTCTCCATTCTAGCTTTTAGTGTTGGCCTTCTTTATTGTGTCTTTAAAGCAGATATTTACAATGAGGAGCTCAATTTGAGTCTCCTGAAATAGAATTGCTTCGTAGGGTGGTTCTTGGATTCCCCAAGCCACTAGAGTGCACAAACTCTTTTCCTATCCAAGTCTTTCCCTCTCTAGTCTTTAATGGAAGGAGCCCAATGTGGTGCTCAATTCCCGATAGATCCTCTCAAGGATTGCTCGATGTTGCCTTATGGTGTAGGTCAGCTCGGCCCTCTGTCTTTCTACTTCTTGCTTCATTGTCTTTTCTTTTCTTTGTCTCCGTCTTCTTCTCTTTGGTTCTTCCTCTTGGTGTCCTCTACTTTTTGTCTATGTTCATGGATTTAAAGCCAATCATTCTCAGGACTGCTCGCTTCCTCTTCTTCCCCCCGTCGAATCACCTAATGCTGCTCGCTTGGGGTTCCCTATCTCTACGTCATCATCAACGACACACAGGGAGTGGCCACTTGTCCTCTTGCGAACTGCGCCAGCTCTCCTTCGTCGGTTCGGTTTTTCAGTTATACCATGGAATGAGTCATCTACCAACTCAGTGGTCAAATCGAACGTCAAGATTCTCTCTATCGTGGCTTAATCCCCTATTGAATATGGTCCCTCCATCAAGCGCGATCTTTGCCGTTAGATCTAGAGTACCCAAATCCAATGACTCATTTCGCACAGTTGACTTGCTCGACCGTTAGCATGTGATGAGCAACGATTTTCTCTCTCATCCACCTGCGACGCATCGGGTGCTAAATGGAATCGCTCATTTTTCTCCAAATCTTCTTACCACCCAAGGGTACCCCCGATATACTGCCAGTTTTGGAGCATGGGTCCCACCTTTCACCTTAGCACTTTCCCCATGGTTTTCCCAGCTTCCATGCGACTAAGCACTTGGGGCCTTTTCTTCTCGAGGGGTTTTGCCCAGTGATGTATGATTAGCTAATCACACATCAGAAATGGACTCCTTTTCCCAATCCGAACTTTGCAATTGCCAGTTTCACCTCTTGCATGGTCTCCATGGGCCTCAGTCAGCGCACTTTGACCGAGGTCCTTATCATTCCTAGCTAGCTGCCAACTGTTACTGTCCATAGGTCTTCCTAATTGCTCTATGCTCTTAATTTTGAAGTTTTTGTCCTGAGTTGATACAATCATGGTACTATGATAATCTTCATGGATCCAATTCGGATCACGGCCTTCCCACTGAAAAAGATTTTGGACCACCAAAAGTTCATTTTCAGGCACTGAGTAAGTGAGGGTACTATTGTCTCACTTGTTCAATCTCGATCCACTTTGCACTGCTCGGCTTTGAACCCTTGAGCCCTACTCTGAGGTACTCAACATCTCCTCTGCACATCGTCCTCACCTTCCTATCTAGAACTGTGTCTTCCTGCAATTCATTAAGATATTCAAGTAGCAGGTCATCAATAAAAGGCAATTAACTCTGCTCTTCGGGATCCTCAATTAGTGAGGGTTCAAACAATCTCAAGTATTCAGCATTTACAACTGAGTAGATGTGCATGTAAGCTGGTAGATCAAGGTGAAAAGCATTCTCACCAATCTTCTCAAGTATTTTGAAAGGTCCATACCTGATAGGCTTTAGCTTTTGACCTTCATGTTGCATCCTATCCTTGCTGATATATAGCCAGACTTGGTCACCAACTTGGAATTTATGCTCCATCCGATGCTTTCATGCCTAGCCTTGTATTTGGCTTGGCTCTTTTCCAATTGTTCCTATATTGCCTTGTGGATCTCTTATATTTGTTCAATGAACCTAGTTGCCCTATCCACATCACTGTGTCCTTCAACTATGGTATCTTTACCAAAGAAAAAATCCAAAGGAGACCTTGGTGTGAAACCAAAATAGGTCTCAAAAGGAGATCCCTATGGAGTCTGCCTCTCAATCACTATGCATTGTGTAGTTATAGTGCCTAATATTTCCATTCATGTTGACTAAAACAATCCCTTGCCTTACTTTTCCTCCTACTATGCATTGCACAATTCTAGTAGATAGTGGGGTCATCCCTCATTCCCTGTGAATCTAAACTATGCAATCCCTACCTTCTCTTCCTTAAGCACTGCACATTACACATATTTAATTAGCAAGCTCATCACTTTGTCTCTTGGACTTTCCCACTATGTAGAACCTTGAAGAGCATATCCTTATTATGCACTATGTACTTCTAGTGGATAACATGGTCATCCTGTGGTCACTGTTGAGCTCACTTGTGCAATTCCTAATCTTTCTTTCTCGAAACCCTTGCCCATGGTCCTGTTGGATACCTATACCAATAGGTTTCATATTTCATGATTGGAAAATTCAAATGCCAAATATGCTCTGCTTTGTTGATACAAAGATCCCATATTTCCAAGAGAAGACAAGGTGTGTACATAGCTTCATGTTTACTAAATTTTGATGGATGGTCCAACAGTCTAATCTGGATCATGCCATGTTTCAATTTTCTATTGTAGAATAGAGAAAGAAGTCTGTCCAAATTGTTTAATCTTGGCAGACCAATAGTTAGGCAGAGAAAGTAAGGTTCCCAACTGCTTAATCTGGGGCCTTGGAAGCAATAACGGTAGTGCTAAATAGGCAATCAAAAGAAAAAAGCCAATGGAAAAGAAAAGGCACATAAGGGTCTGCAAGTCCAAGTGCACCCTCCAAGAAGAAACAAAAAATGCTAGGCTAGTAGATGGGTAGGTAGATGGGGTTGCAGAAGTGGTAGTCCTTTCAGACTGAATCTTGTTGGTCAAGATAAGGAGATCAACACAATGGAGCATGTCTAACTTCCTTTTTTCCCTGTTTTGCACTCCTGACTAACATCTCTACACCAGTTGTGTTTATGAAAGAATTCAAGGTTTTATGTTGGTTCTGGTTTCCTTTAGGAGCCACATTTCTTGTCTAAAATTCTTTTCATTTTGATCTACTCCCTAAGCTAAGTGGTTTTCAAATAAACTTAGTGATATCACTCCTCATTCACCTTTTCCCTCCATATTAACCCCTAACTTCTATTATCTAAAATTCCCTATGTCACCCTTTCCCTACCATTATAACACCATGCTATATAAACCCCAAGCATTCTATAAATATCCCCCCCTTGGCATTATAGCCATATGTTCACTACTAGGGAATCAAATTGACATCTGGTCAGTTTAAGAACCCCAAGCCTTACCTCTTTTCCCCCTTCAAAAATCATTTAACCTATTCAACCCTTCATTTGCCTAAAATCCTTGCAAAAGACCCATTTTCACCCTTAACCCGCTTAAATGGCAAATTACATGAAAAACCTACTTTTTCCGACTTATCCAAAGTCTTGGAGCTATGCGCGATTTTATAAACAAATACATTGAAAAACCATGCAAATCCGACAATATTCCAAAGTCCCGCCGGGCACGAATTTCATAAAAAATCAATATTTTATTGCCCGCCCGACGCTGTATTGTCTGGACAAGTCATTAGCCCGTCGACTGTCCGATCGGGCGCCTTTCATCCAATGCCCCACGTGCATATCAGACCGGCCCCGACGTCCGTAAATTAGCTTCCGATATCTGTCAGAGGGTGACGTCAGGCCTGGGCCACGCGTCACCCCCACAGCGTATCGGAGCCCCCTCTGAAAATTCCTCTTCTGTATGGAAGGCGGTGCGATATCATACCGCCTACGGTTTCCGGTCTCTGCCAACTAGCCTTGCCAGCATCACTGCTACGTCATCGCCGCGTTAGTGCCCTCGTCTGCCATTGCTCCACCTGTCCGCCACCTCACCGTCCCCGTGGACCACTCTTAATCCGCCACGTCACCTGATGATGTCATGCTGATGTCATCTGACCTGTACCCCACCCGATGACGTCATGCTGATGTCATCCAAAAAAAGGCGCCAATGTTCCAAAAATCCATATTTTGGCCAAAATTTCGCGTTTTTGCACTTTTTGCAAAAACGACTGTTGTGTCTTCTGCATGCGTTTTACATCCAAACTCACGCCAACCTGCTGAATTCGACCTGGAGGCCATCGGCGCGCCAACCCACCTGCATTTGTGACCAGGACTGTCAGTGTACCAGGTATTTATCCCTGTAAATCCTCTTTGCGCCTGGTTTTGTCTGTAAATCACCTAAATTAACTTAAAAACACAGAAAAACATATAATTGACCGGAAAATACCCTGTGCCTAGTTCCCATTTGAAGTTATAAGGTCGAAATTCACCAGCTAAGCCTTGCTTACCAAAGCTTTCACAAAACCTGCATTCTGTTCCCGCAATCGTGAACAGGGAGCCCAAACTATACCAAATTACTGTGAAAGAGTCTGTTAAGGACAAGTAATTGCCCTTTTTGGTGCTTTGTGCAGTATTTCAATTGCTGCAATTGACCCATTTTGTCCTCTGTTTCTCAATAAATCACCTCTCCTTTCAAGAAACACTCTTTTCTGTTACTTTGCACAGTAACACTAATTTACATATAAGCAGAGTTTTGAAGTAACCATGGATACACCAGTAGCACCTGTGGCCCTCAATGTTGCCCCTTTAAATGCCCCTCAGAGAGAATTGGAGTGGAAGGCATTAGCAAATTTGGATTATCAAATCTCAGAGGAATTTCTAATGCGCAGCAAGTTCCACATCCACCTGTTAAATGAATTAAAGAGTAAACATGAGACTGGAACAGATGTATTGGGAATTTGGGATTCCTTCCTCCCAATCTTCAAACTTCCTCAAGTCAATCCATTTCTTGACCTAATTCACCTCTGTGCTGATGGTTATGATGCTACTCAGAAGGTTGTGCTCGACCCTTCAGGCTCAGTTGTTTTCTATATTACCCCTGAGGCCATCAGAGAGATGCTGCAATTCAAAACTCAGAAGAAATTGGTTCCTTTATCTTTGATTGATCTGATAAAGCAAGGAGCTAAGATGACAGATGCTCAGATCACCAAGTTGAACCAACTATATATTAATTCTGATACTATGCAGTACCCTCCCATTTCTCATGTTTACCTCAACAAATTGGGTAGGGACCTTGCAGATATGATCAGTCCCATTCTGGGTTATAACTCAATTGAGTATGTTGATGAAACTGTGCTGGTCATGATACTCATGTTTTCCCCTGGCAAAACTCCAATCTGCTATGACTATGCCACCTATATATCAGACAAAATGCATGAGCAATTGATGAACCTATCAAGGGAAAGGGTGTTCAAATACTCCTCCTACATCTACCACTTGATTTTATACTATCAACATGAGAAATTTTCTTTTGCTATGAAAAGAGTGGATGCACAAGGAAATCCAAGGTCAGTAGTGTATTGGACCTCAGCTATTCACTGCACAACCTATTCTCCATACACTTACTGTGAGTTTGTAGACCTTTTTATCCACCCAGCCATATCTCTGCTCCTGAGCTCACCTCCTCCAAGACTAACTGAAGAGATGCAGAGGATCCTTCAGTTGTCCAAGGTATACAGCATTGGGGATTGGTATTTTTACCAAAATCACACCGTTATTAGAATATACGGCTGTGAGTTGCGCCCATACAGACTGCCCAAATATGTGCCTATGAGGTTGTTTGCCCGTGAATACTTCAGGCAGTTTGGGAATGCTGATGTGAAGAATTTTTCAGGCAAAGGCAAGAAAGCACAGCTGAAGGTAAGAAACCAATTGGACCACTTTATTTATAACAAAAGGGAGGAAGGCTGGCAAGAGGCAGACAGAATGCTAGAAGGCCTTGGCCTAAAGACCAGTTTCCTTTGGAAACCTTATGACCCCAATCACTTCATAACCTTAAGAAGGGTCAAGTATAGGTTGTCCAGTTATGACCATGTGAGGTTTCCTCACATAGAAAAATATGCAAATCAAACAAAATGGAAGAGAGGCACCTTAGAGGAACTTGTCACACAAGAAGAATTAAATGAAAGAGCACGAAGAAATCTCCTCAAGATGGCTGACTTAGAGCTTTCTTCACAGGTATTTGCTCTTACAAACACTCAAGTGGGAGCAGCTGCCTCATCCTCCACAGCACATCAGAAGGTAGTCAAAGCTACAGATCAAACCTCTAGCAAAGGCAAGGAGAAAGAAATGGAGCTAGAGCAGCCACTTCAGGAAGAGGTACAATAGCAGGAAGTACAGCAACAACAACAGGTACAACAGCAAGAAACGGAACAGCCAGTGCAAGAAGAGCACACAGCAAAGCCCCCAATTGTCACTGAGCAGTAGCCACCACAAATTATGCCTCCTCTAGGAAAGAAACAAGAGTTGAAGCTTCAGTCCTTCAAACCCCACAAAAGGAGGACATAAGCAGGAAAAGGGACAGAGAGACTCCCCTCACAACATCAACAACTCAAGGGGAAAAGAGGCATAGAATGAATCCTTTTTCAGAGGAAGAAATGCTAATAGGGCAATCTTTGGGCATGGGCCCACCTAGCATGGAGGCCTCTACAAGTTCCTTCCAGCAGGAACAAGAGAGGACAGCAGGAGGAGAAGTTAGCTTCTCAAGCCAACAAAGAGGAGGTGAACCGAGCATCAAGCAACAGTTCATGGACATAAAGAAGAGGAATGAGCCCATAAGGATACAATTATATAATCATCTGTTGAAAATGGATCCCACCAACCAGCAAAGACTTATGTCTGCCTATGATGTCCAGGAGGGCAAGATGATTATGAGCCACTTCATGCCAGACGTGATGCAGCCACAGTCAGCTGCAGACTACATCAGGACCAACCTTGAGGTCCTTGCCAAGGACGTCCACCCGATGGATCAGATAGAATTACATAAGCAAACGGGTGAGATGGTATATGCCTCCTTGGCAAATAAAACATTGGTGAATTACAGGCTAGAAAATAGCCTAAATAATACAACTACCCAACTTGAGTTGGAAAGAGCATCCTCTCAAGCAAAGGACAATAGAATCAAAGCTTTGGAGGACATCATAATAGATCTTGGGCATGATCCCAAGGATGTCAAAGCGGTGTAGGAGTTGTTGAAGTTAAGGGATGCAAATATGGCAACATTAAGGAAGATGATCAAGATCCCATCAACTCTTCATCCCCAAACTGAAGAAGTTGCACAGCTGAGACATGACAAGGATGCAGCAACTATGCTGGTGTCACTATATAAACAGCTGATCCAAACACAAGAAAAGTTGGGAGAATCAGAGGCTGCACTGCAGGCAGCATTGCAACAGAAAGAGGCAGGCCAAACTTCTTAGCCCCCTCCACAAATAATCAATCTGGAAGAAGCTCCTCAAACCATTGCCCCTCCCATTCAACATACAGAGCAAACAACACGCTCTACCTCAGCACCAACAACAGAGCAGGCTCAAAGTCTTGATATGCAGAAACTCAAGAATGAAATTCAGGTCTTGTAGGCCTAAATGACAGAGCTGAATCAAGCCAAAGAGACTTTGGCTAAGCTCAATGAAAGGTATGATAAATCCAAGTAGAATGTAGCTGAGAAAGAAAGAGAGATAAAGGCTCTCAAAAGGAGGATAAATGAGTTGGAAAAAGAGCTCACACTTGATAAAGTAACAGCTGAGCTCAAGAGAATCCTATGGGCAAATATTGGCGAATCCATCACTGACCAATGGCAATATATTGAGGCTATTCATGAGCAGATGGGGCTCATTGGAAAAGCACATAGGGAAATCCAAAGAGCAAGGGCATCTCTAGGCAATATGCCTGAGGC
>APFE031202924.1:127804-145834 GCA_000404065.3 Pinus taeda | reverse complement strand
CCAAAGCGAACCAAAGGATGAAAATTGGTTGTGGCACTTGAGATTTGGACATCTCAACTTTGGAGGTCTTAACTTGTTACATAGAAAAGGAATGGCAAGAGGATTACCATTGATAGAGAAACCAAATAGCCTTTGTGAAGGTTGGGGAAACAACACAGAGAAAATTTTCCATCAGGGAAAAGCATAAGGGCAAAAGCACCCTTAGAGATCGTTCACTCAGATGTATGTGGACCGATACAAACTCCATCACTTGTAGGCAGCCAATATATATTAACATTCATTGATGATTTTACTAGAAAAACTTGGGTTTATTTCATGAAGAACAAAAGTGAAGTGTTTGAAAAATTTCGAAATTTCAAAGCACTTGTAGAAAACCAAAGTGGGCTTCATATCAAAGTTCTAAGAACTGATAGAGGAGGTGAGTATATCTCCAAAGAATTTCTACATTTTTGTATAGAAAATGGAATTCACGAATAGTTTACCACTAGGTACACTCCGCAGCAAAATGGAGTAACTGAAAGGAAGAACAGGACAATCATGGATATGGCAAGGAGTATGCTAAAAGCAAAGCATTTGCCAAATGAATATTGGGCTGAAGCTATACACTGTGCAGCGTACATTTTGAATAGATGCCCTACAAAAGCAGTCATGAACAGAGTGCCACAAGAAGCATGGAGTGGGACAAAGCAAGGAGTCACCCACATGAAAGTTTTTGGATGTGTGGCTTATGCACACATTCCAAATCAGCTAAGGAAGAAGTTGGAAAGCAAAGGGGAGAAATATATTTCCATTGGATACAGTGAGGAATCCAAAGGTTACAGATTGTATAACCCATCCACCAAGAAGTCTTTTGTGAGCAGAGATGTTCAGTTCATTGAGGAGGAAGCTTGGGATGGAAGCATAGAGAAAGCAATGAATGTTAAAATCTCTTTGTCACATGATGAAGATAATGAGGAGATGGCTGAAATACATCCCCAAACAGCAGCGCCAACACAAGGGCAGCAAGAGACACCCTTGAGGAGAAATGAAAGTGCTTCTCCAAGCACATCACAAGAAGGAAATTCAAGTGCATCTTCAAGCACTTGTGCAGCAAATGAAAGAGACAAGAAGTTCAGAAATTTAAGTGATATTTATGAACAAGAGGCAGCAAATGAAGGTTTGAATTCTTTGTTTGTTTTTTATTGTCATGTTGATGACCCTATTCATTTCAAAGATGCTATTAAGGATAAGAAATGGATAGAAGCTATGGATGAGGAGATCTGCCATAGAAAGAAACAAGACATGGGATTTAGTTGAACTACCAAAAGGAAAAGAAGTCATTAGAGTTAAATGGGTTTACAAGACCAAGAGTAATGCTGAAGGAAAAATAGAAAGACACAAGGCAAGGCTTGTTGTCAAAGGATATAAACAGCAGTATGGGAGAGACTATGAGGAAGCTTTCGTACCGGTTGCTATAATGGAAACCGTGAGAGCAGTGTTATCCATAGCAGCACAAAACAAGTGGAAATTTTACCAAATGAATGTGAAGTTAGCATTCCTTAATAGAGTGTTAAAGGAAGAGGTTTACATTGAACAACCTCTAGGCTATGAAAGAAAGGCCAAGAACACAAAGTGTGCAGATTGAAGAAAGCTATTTATGGGCTGAAGCAAGCACCAAGAGTGTGGCACAGTAGGATAGATTCCTATCTACTGGAAAATGGATTTGAAAAGTGTGAAGGAGAACCCACCCTCTACATCAAAGAAAAAGATGGTAAAATTCTAATTGTTGTGTTATATGTTGATGATGTTATTTTCACAAGTAATGATGATTATCTTATTGAGAATTTCAAAGCAGTTATGAAAGAGGAATTTGAGATGACTGACATGGGTTTGTTGAGATACTTCTTAGGAATAGAAGTAGAACAAAGTGGAAATGAGACTTTTATTTCACAAGCAAAATATGTTAATGAAGTGCTAAAAAGATTTAATATGCAGGAGAGCAAAGCAGCAATCACTCCCACAATGATGGGATTAAAACTCAACAAAGAGGACAGCAGCAAGGATTTTGATCCTAGGTTGTACAAGAGCATAGTTGGCAGCCTCATGTATTTGACTGCAACTAGGCCGGATATAATGCATGTTGTTAGTTTAATTTCCAGATTCATGGAGAGGCCAAAAGAAGTACATTGGCAGGCAGCAAAAATAATTCTGAGGTATGTTAAAGGTACTAAAAGGTTTGGCATTTTATATACTGTCTCAGAATGTTCAGATTTAGTTGGATACATTGATAGTGATTGGGTTAGAAGTGTAGATGATTGGAAAAGCATATCTGGTTATGTTTTTCACATGGGTTCAGGAACTATTTCATGGGCTTCTAAAAAACAGGCTATTGTAGCATTATTTACAGCAGAGGCAGAATATGTGGCAGCTACAGTAGCAGCATGTCAAGCAATTTGGATGAGAAGGATGTTAAGAAGTTTATGCCAAGAGCAAGCAAAAGGAACAGTGATTTTTTGTGACAATAGTTCAGTTATTGCATTATCCAAGAATTTTGTGTTTCATAAGAGAACGAAACACATTGACACGAGGTTTCATTACATCAGAGAATTGGTAAACAATGGAGAAATTGTTTTACAACATTGTAGGACTCAGGAGCAGGTAGCAGACATTCTGACCAAGCCATTGGACTAGAAAAGTTTTGAATTTTTGAGGAAATGCCTGGGTATGATTGATAACCCAGCAGTTGAAATTAAAGGGGAGTGTTGATAATATAATTCCAACTACCGCCAGTCAAACAACATTTAATTTAGCAAAACCGCCATGAGTTTATCGTACCGCTTTTCACAAGTTGGTGGTATTCTCCGGAGGGGCCGCGATAGTGTACACCAATCGACACGTGGCTCATGTACTTTTTGAAAACCACTTTTTTCTCAAAGCGTAAAGGTTGGTATTGTTTCCTTTCGATTAAAATGTAGGTTTGAACCCGTTGATTGAAAGCTGCGCCCAAGCCCGCAGCAAATGACATTACGTGAAGTGAAGTCTTCAATGTCTTCGGATTTTGACCGCCAGTTCTCCACGTAAAATAATTAATGGAATTTACTCCATTGGTAGATTGTCCGTAAATGTTGGTAGAAGTTTTAATTTTAATATTTTTTTTACTTACGGCATAGTAAACACATGTAAGTTTTTTTTATTGTTGTATATGTAATGTAATGTTTTTTTTGAGTGGGTATGTGAAATGAAAAAGCATAGCAGTGCGACAAAAGAAAAAAGAGCCACGTTAATTTTTCCATATGCAGCACAGCAGTGCGAAAAAGAAAAAAGAGCAAGATTAATTTTTCCATATGCAGCACAGCAGTGCGAAAAAGAAAAAAGAGCAAGGTTAATTTTTCCATATGTACCAGCACATATGAATGAAGAAACATTTACACAACAGTGTAAATATATATTGCAGAGATAGCATTGAAATGTAATATTTTTTTTGATGAAATGTAAAAACATAGCAGCGTGAATGAATGAAAAATTACACACCAGTGTTGATTTTATTTTGTGAGAAATAGAATAATTTTTTTATTGCATTTGAAGCAGTTTTTGTGAAATTGTGAAATCCCTCTGTTGGAGGAAGAAATTTGTAACTGACAATTTTGATTAATGAATACAAGTTTATTTTGGTGTGTGAAACTCTGTTCCTCATCTCTAGCAAACAAATTTTTTATTCTGTGGTAAAAAGAAAGCATTGTCCTCTTTTCAGTTTTGTTTGGAATCCGCAAAAACTCCCAACACCAACCTCTACTGATAGCAGCCAGGGTCTAATTTACCTAACACACAACAATGGGATCAATTCGGATGAAAGAAAGACTGGGCCTTTTGCCTTCCAATCAACACAAACAACCTTGCTTATCAGGCTGTCTTGGCAGAATATAACATATATAATGATTCTGACTAGCTTTTATTGCCTCTCCGTGTGTTTGTGTCGGTTTTCTGGTTTTCATCACTCCTTTTTGTTATGAATTTGGCTCAGTCCTGCTACTATTTCTTATGGGTTCTCGTGCCCGAGGATCTGTGCCACTATGGAATATAAATATAAAATGTTGTAGTGCTTAGGTGGAATATTTATCTATCATGATGGTATTCATGAATACCTGGATTCAGTTGTGGTTGAGATTGCATAAGTTTGGAATAATTTCAATTCCATATTCTAGATATTTATATGTTGCATTCCCTTTGACAGAAAATGTGAAAGCTTTCTGTGAGTTCGTTGGGTTCTGGATTTTCTATGTTACGATGAATATAAAAGAATAGCAAACAAGAAATTGGCATATTATAAGAGGAATATATATATTATGCATTTCTATCTACTATTTTGCAAGAAGTTTTCTCCTTTTTGATAGTAAATTTTTGCACTGTGCGACCAGTGATAATACAAAGGTATTGGTTTAGTTTTCCACTGCAGAAAGAACTTGTATGAATCGTGCCAAAGCTTGAAGCTTATGTGTTAACATCAAGCTTCTGTAATCGATGGATCCTGCCAAACCTCTTGATAAGATCAGGGAAACTTTTGTGTTGACTTACAACTGTCTAAAGCAATAATATAAAGCTTTATGAATTAGCTTTGCATCACATAAAGGAAAGGTATGAATCTGGTTAAATTTTGCATGAATCTTGTTAAATCTTGAAATATTTTTGTGGATTCTTTTTTTCAGAATGAATCACATTAATTGGTTAAAGAATCAACCAAATTTGAGTGATGTAGTTAATATTACAATGACAAAACTCCTAATTCTGAAACACCCTTCTTCACCTCCATGCTATTACTGGCCCAGAATTTGGTGATTGCTTTGCGGACACCTGCTTTGGTGTTCGCTCCTTAACCAATTGCTTACCTCCTCGCCTTTCACACGTCGATTTCCGTTGCATTTTACATTCACCCGCAACATTCCTCTTGCTCACTACATTTTCTTTTGGCTTTTGACATTCTCTCAACTCTTTAATCTCAACATCTTTAGATTCAAGATCCTTTTTCAGGCGATTCAGGGCGCTTTCCAATTCCTTTATTCTCTCTTGAAAATGCACGTTTTCTTCTGTACATTTATTCATTTCGGTCATCAAAGAATTGTTTTTCTGCTTGAGGCGTGCGTTTGCCTCTGCATTGTCCAAAAGCTCATTTCGTAAATCAACTACCTGATGTCGTAAATCAAATACCTGGCCCTCTTTCTTCGCTTCCACAGTCCTGCAAGATTCGAGATCCTTTCTGGCAGAATCTAGGGCTGTTTCCAACTCTCCCACTGTGGCCTTAAGATTTACCTTTTCTTCTTCTGAAGCCAAAAATCTTTTATCCATTTCACTTTGTAAGGAGTCTCTTTCCTTTTCTAGAGACATTTTTGCAGCAGCAAGTGATGAAACTTCACTTTTTAAGGATTTCGTTTCCATTTCCAGAGACAATTTTGCTGCTGCCATTGACGAAACTTCACATTGTAAGGAATTCCTTTCGTTTTCCAGAGACATTTTTGCAGCACCAAATAATGAAACTTCACATTGTAAGGACTTCGTTTTTTCTTCCAGAAGCTTTTTTGCAGCAGCAAGTGATGAAAGTTGATCTTGTAAATCCGCGTGTAGTGATTCGAACTCCATCTTCTGTTCTTCCTTTTCATGCAATATTTTATCATGGGTTTCCTGCAGCTTTCCAAACTTGATGCTCACCTTCTCAACTTGTTTGTTAAGTCTAACATTTTCAGCCATACAGTTTTCAGCGCTCTGATTTTGCTTTTCCAACAAACATTTGGTACTGTCTAAATCCTTTTGGAGCATTTCATTCTGCTTTTTAAGAGCCGCTTCTGTTATCTTGCACTTGTATTGCTTAACTAAATATGCTTCTTGTTGGACACCTTCAGTTGCAGGTTGCTGAAGGTTGTTAATTGCATTTTCCAATTCTGCAATTTTCATAAGCGGGGAGATTCTGTTCGGCAGGGAAATTTTATCATAAACTCTGGTTTTGCTAGAATTGAATTTAACTTTCTCTTCATCTTTAATAGCCAAACCACTTTCTGCCCTGGAAACTCTCGGCCCACCACTACTTTCTGGTTGGGAAAATCTTCGCCCACCGCTTCTGCCTCTGCCTATGCCTATACCTCTTGCTTCCATCGTCTCGTTCCAAAATTCGTGAAAGCTTAACAACCTTGAAGACAAGCGAAATGAAAAAAAATTGATAGGCAGTTTAAAATTATCTTTGCTAGAACTCCGTTTTAAGTGAATGACAAATGCGATGCAAGTGAAATTAGAGGCATCAGATTGCCACAAATAAATACCTATACCTTCAAATTGATTCATCATTTCGAATAAAAATTGATTGCCATAAATAAATACCTATACCTTCAAATTGATTAATCATTTCGAATAAAAATTGGCCGACAAAATCAACGTTACACGTTCATTATATATTTGGTAGGGGGTAAAAAGGCAGTGGCTTCCCTATGCTCCACTCATGGTTCCGACCCAATCTTGGTTTTGATTCCTTTGGAATCATAACATTATAGTCAAAAAAAATTATATTTATTTGTTTGATTTTGAATTGGATTTTTTTTAAAGCCAAATTTTTATATATGGCTAATTTTAAATGTGATTTTATGATTGATTTTTTTTTATTAATAATAGGGATGCTATTTAAAATGTATCAATTTAAAAAATTTATTAAAGATTTATATGTATGTAGAGTTGATTTTTAGTTTTATTTTTTCATGGTAATGTGACATTGTTATTATTATATTTGTTATAGGTATGGTATTACATATTCAATTGATCAAAAAATTAATTTGTTTATCTATAGTTTAACATTGGCAATTTAATTTTTGTTATTATTTAAATCTATTTATTTGTAAGGTGATTGGTGAGCTCTTATTACCGCCCTTAGTAAACTTCATTTCTATTAGGTACTAATTCTCTGTTTTGTTTTATTCCTTTTATTAACTTTTCTTATTTAATTTTTTCCTTTTTCTCTTATTTATTTTCATGACTTATTTTTTCTCCCATATTTCAATTTAAGATAAATTATTATTATCAGATTAAAAAAAATTTTAATAAATTAATTAAAAAAAATTATATACATTAATAAAAAAAATCTTATAGTTGGTCGCTTATTTCAGACACCCTCATAAATTATGAGGATATTCCTTCTTTTCATATCTTCATCCTATATGGTTTTTGTCTTAACGAGATTACTTCTCCTGCTGTGCTTACAGACAATAACTCTACAAGTTTGTCATATATTTCTTTTGATGTTTATAGTTTAGATACATGAGGAATGAGGGGATCCTTGATGGATTGTATGAGAACACTTTGAGCCCTTACTTCCCCTTTCATATACCTTGCAAGTGCTTGATCGTATTCCCTTGGAGGTTTGGTAATTGAGCCTTTAACAATCTTCCATGACCTCATTTTCTCTGAAGTTCAGATTTATCGTTTTCTTCCATGCAAGAAAATTTGAAGCCCCAATGAGTTTGTTGCTTTCCATGAAAAAAGACATTTTGACAAATTCAGATGTAAACATAAATATACTTACTTGTGAAGATGCTCATACAACTTGTTGACTTCTTGAATTTGATGATGTTAAGAAGTCCCAATTAGAACTCAGATCGTTTGGTGTAGGAGTCCCAACAGTGGGTCGTAAGGTAATGCCTTAACCGTGATGTCGCACAAATGCAAGTAAGATAACTCTATTAGTAACATCCGTGTGACCGCTGCAATGAGTCAAGGAAGGTGTATGAGAGGTTCTAACACAAGTGGGTTGAGATGAGGATGAAGTTGAGTTCTAGGTTGAAAGGGATCAGTCCCAACTCGGCTAAGAACACACAACACGTAGGGCATACACAGCTTCCAGCGGAGCAGTCTACATGGATGCGGGAGTCACTACATACAAGGTAAGATAACACGTAAAACACTCATGGATCAATTCGAATGAGTGTAATGGTTGTTACACTGAGTTTCGTTGGAAAGGTTGTCTAATGTCCAACAGATCAATTGAAACGGACAGAACAACTTTAACAACATATACAACACATTTCCATTAGTAGATTATACATTACAAAAAATGAAATAGTTAAGATGGAGAACATAGATTAAAACAACATGCATTACAAGTGTTAAAGATTACTCTTACAACATATACAATACATGTGTGAAAATGTGTTGGCTCTTATTATATAAAGATGTGTACGTTCCAATCATACAATACATCCATGTAAACCTGCTAGCCCCAACAATGGAACGTTATGCCCACATCCGCCTGTTCCTCCAAAGAGATGAACTAGCTCTATGCAGTGGAGAAGCCAAGGCGCGTTACAATATTGTCCAAGCTCTTTCTAACATAGTCAATCAGAAGCTTGATTGACCAAAAGCCTATACAATGAGTTATGAGGGACTATTTATAGAAAAGGGTGGGGTGACCCTTCACATTCCCCTTTTTTACTGTTCAACTACCCTCATGACTCTTCACCTACTTTATGACTGTTACATCCAACTATTGACACTTAACTTAGACTTGACACGACTCAAAACTACAATTCACATGTACTTATATGAGACAACATGGCTTGAGCAAGCCTTGCAAGACATCACCAACACTCAGTCCACTGTGATGAGACCAACGCTTTGACATGCTTGTGATAGGGAAGGTGGTGAGCTGATGCCTAGCTTGGTCATTCGTGTTGGTGTACATGCACCTCATGGTGACATCTTGCTAAAGCGAACTCTTGCCTCTGTTGCAACTAGTGCATTCCCTCGGCTCCTTCATCCAACTCGTTTGCTAATATGCGGATGGTCTTCTTTGGTGCAACTGAGCCGGAAACACACTGTTGCATAGTGTCTATGATGATCTTCAAGTGCATGATTGTGGTCATGCACATCAACTTGCCAAAGTACATGTACAACTCCAATTGGACTTGCTTCTTGTCCTCGCCTTGGTGAGTGTGTTGAATGGGTTGGATTTCATGCATGCACAGAATGATATGCATGCTGCTAAATCCCTTGAATGTGATCAATGATACTTCTCACCACATTAGCTCCGTGTTAGCTCCTGGGATGGATCTTTAACTTATACGGTGTAGTTTCATCTATGAGTGCATGTTGCACCCACTGTTGTTCTTGTTCCTACTGCAACTCATTCATCTGTCTATGTAGCTTCATGTTCTTCCTGAGTTGCTGCTTCAGCACATGCAACTCCTTCTCTATTCCATTCTCTGTCTTCGTGTGATCTTCATGTCGCATTGTCACCTCATAGCTTGAGTCTCCAAAGTTTCTTTCATTATCAGTGGATCTGCTCCATCTTACAACTTTATTCTGCCTCTGTGTTGTCAACAACCTTCCTCTTGCATTCATTGCATCCACTGCATTCATTGTATTTGTTGTATTCGTTGTGCTTTGTATGCTACCATTAGCTATTGTTCATGATAATTCTTGCTACGATGTCTTGATGTTCTTTTCTACAAACAACTTGATATCTTTGTGACTAGGCAAGCTCATAGACATTTGATCAATTACATCTCCAGGTGTGCTCTGAAAGGTGTCTTTGACTCGGCCCTCTTGGAAGCCATTATACCTCCACTGCTGAGAGGAAAATGAACACCTACAATACCTGGAAAAATGGAAACACTCATGGCAAGCAATCTGTTAGTTGAAAACCAAAATGTACTTGAGAACTGACTTGCAACATACATGTGTGACTGATCATGAAGGTTGCACAATTTTGGTTAGAAGGTCAGGAGACCAACTACCAAGACTGCACAAACCACAGTCTAGGCTACTGGGAGATTGACTGACTACTAGAACTATACAATGGATAGTCTAGTATGGATGCGTACTGCTAGGATTGTGCAATGCACAATCTCAACTGGCAATGGCTACAGGCTGAGTGACTGCATAGCGTAATTTTCTTAGCCTGTAGTCACTATCCCTTTAGATTGCACAAAGTAGGCCTAGGGAACAACTGTCGGGTATAAATACACATTTTTTGGAGAGGACGGCAGAGCCTTCCCTCTCAAGATTCCGTAATGTTTTCTTGGTGAGGCCTTTGGTGGGCCAGAGTCTGGGCCGAGGTTGGTCAGACTCGCCAACGGGGAACGGAAAGTGATTGTCAGAGCGAATGTGTGTTGATACTGATTATATGCATAAGTGAATGATAATGCATGAAAATGGTGAATGAAATATTCAGAAAATGAAACAACATGCATGTAGGTGAGGCGAGTCGCTGAATTGGTGACCGTTCGTGAAAAATAGTTTCATGCATGCAACGACAGTGAGATGTTGATGAAAAATGGAACGCTATTAGGACAAGCTAATATACATGTAAATGACAACAATCATTGAAATAAAACAAGAAAATAATACTCATACAAGTGAAAACACAAAAAGCGACGGAAATGCAACACAATGCATGGGAAGTGAGCTTACCCCAAAAAAACTGAGTTGAATATGTCGTCTTCCCCTAGATGGAATGTGGGATGTTAGAGTTGCAAGGGTTATGTGAGGAATGAGTTATGCAATGTCCGGTTGATAAGTTTTGATAACATCAAGGTTGTGACATGCATGCCATAAATCTAGGGAAAGCGACACTTGGTGGGAGGTTTCTAAATTGATCCTTGAACGTAACCTCCAACTACTAAAAATAGATCCTTGAAAAAAGGGATGACTTTGCATGCTACCTTTGGAGAAGAATCCCATGCATGCAAGTTATTTTTGCTTGGTCCTGGAGGGAACCGGTCAGCTCAGTTACACAATGAAGAGACGACTCGACTGCTGGAAGGAATGCACATTTCTGGCTGGGTGTTGGGCTAGCTGCCTAGGAGGTTTGTGCAATTTCTAGGCAGAGCAAGTGACTGCTACCTAGATTTGTGCAAATTTTAGGCTGAGCAACCCTATTTGGGAAAATTGCACCATTCCTGCTGGGAATGTTGACTAGCAGAATTGTGCATTCTTGGAGCCTAGCAGGCTCCTAGACAGGATCGAACAATTTCTAGAGGGAAGGTTGGTTTCCCTCCAGAAATGTGCAATTTTCTTGGGGAAGGTGCTCAACCTGTAGCTGGACCAAGTTCGAGTGAATAACCTATGAGGTGAATGCATCAAGATGTGATCAACACACTGCCTTTATGTAAGCAAAGCACTAAAGCTTGTGACTCGACGAGGCAAGGCAAGCTGCTGTGAAAATTGGAAGGGAGGCTCCAAAAAGAAGCTAAGGAAAAATTTTGGAGGGTGGTTGTAGCTGCTACAACAATTGGCGATGCACTAGTAGAAATCCATCTTTATGAATGGACCTTGTTCGTGAAAATAAATTCTAACACCTCCAAAAGTATTGTTCAGTTTTGAGTTCGTCTTAACTTCACAATAGCTTGATTTTAACATGTAGAATCTACCAAGATGTTGGTCAATTGATACACATGCCAAACCAATGCAACATAGTTATTTCGATTAGGGTCAAGGGGTATATTAGTGCAAAAGGAGTATAGTCGTTAGAGTCTTGGTTTCATCTCTCGTGTTGCTCCACTTCCAGCAGGCCTAGACAGTACCCCGACAGAGTCACATAAGAACGCAAACATGGTTCTGCTACCAGCAAGCCTGGTCAGTACCTCGACGGAGTTACTTGCATAACCTCTCTACGTAGGAAGCCTTTCTCTTCTTTTTCCTTATTCACTTTCATTTTTTTCACACTTTTTCATTTTTTACATTTTTATCTTCGTTACTGTGCATAACACTTATTCATTTCAGAGGCGGAAGAGGGATCCCGACTTATTGAGAGTAGAAGAGGTTTTTCTTGTAGAGAAGTAGTTTATTATACCTCTCACATGCTTGTTAAGGTTTTTCTCCTCACCTTACTCTACTTGACAGAGGTTACAAGGGTTAACCCAAAAAACAATCGACTAGAGTAGGTGACACTAGTTAGCATGCAAGCATTGTGTTTTCACTAAGGTTCACTTCGAACAATATGTATTTTCCATTGACGTATCATGGACTGAAAGTAGCAAGTTCTTCATACAGAGTTAGGATAACAGATAACCAAGTAGTGATAGTAGCATACGGCCTCTTGTACTTTACCAATCTTGCTTCAAGAGCCATATGTGGTTCCATGTGAAACTATCCTACAAAACAAAACAACCAAACTAACAAACAACAAAGCAAAGCAAGACCAGAAGAAAAAGCGAAAGAAACGAAACTAAGAAAACAAGCAAGAAGAGAAACAAACAAACAAAGCAAGTAAGCAAACAAGCATGTAAGAAAACAACTCAAAAGCTAACACTACTCCTACTCCTAAGCTAACAGTACATGGGTTATTTCATGTGAAGTGATACTTCCAATGTAGCCACTAGCGCATTGGTTGAACCATGTTGATGAATGAAAGGTTCACGAATAAGATAGTTGTGCAAACCAGTAAACAAGAAAGATGTAACAGTGAAGACAAACACGCTTCGAGCTTACAAGTGACCACAGAAGAAAGATGAGTGATAATGCATCACATGCATTCTGTGGTGCTGCCATGATGTTGTGCTACACTGCATGCAGATGTTGAGTGTATGCATTATCTTAACTCTGACATGCAAGAAAATGTGAGAAAGGAAGATCACTTTTGTTGTGCATGTGCGCTTGCTGTGTAAGATTCCTCCAATGCATGAGTAATGGCATCGTGTAGTTCAAGTGGAGGAAGTGAAATATGGGTGTTTGGTTGACCTTTAGTGCAAAGAAGAGAGATATGAGGAGCCTTGAGTGTTTCAACAATTTCCTTACTAGAAGTGAGACCAACCTCAGGATAGCCAGGGCTTGACATAACCATCAGCTTGGGCTGAAGTGCCTTGATAGTCTAGGGGGTTTCGACCTCATCGACAGATAGATCATTGTAGACCAGTGCCTTGGATATGTTAACAACGATTGAATCAACATCGTGATTGAACGAGCAAGTTAATAGATGACAAAAACCAAGATAAAAAAATCCATGGCATTTGTTGGCATCCTCATGATTTGATGAATCGGGCAGAGGGGTAGATGAGAAGAAAAAATGTTCACCCTTTGTGTTTTCAAGAAAGATAAATGACAGATTGAATGGATTTTCCGAGGAATATGTGTCCTATCTACAATGAAATGATAGAATGACATCTGAGGTGTCTTGTGAATGATTGGAATTAGAAGCATCCAGAAATGAGTTTTCACATGAGAAATCAGCAGTGGCAAAATCACAAGGGATGTGAGGATTAAGCAGATGAGGCGTGGCTAGAAGGCAATCATCCTTCATCGTGGGCTCTTCTTTAGATTCCCACAAACGTTCATCCTGAATGATAGCACAGGTTGGATGCATAATACCAACTCCATCAATAGCTTCATACTCATTCACAGCAGGTGAGGAGTCTGGAGTGGACGAACACAAGACAGTACAATCCAAAGGATCAACACCATGCAAGGATGAAGGTAGAGGGAAAGAGTCCATGTGACAACCAACACGCTTGAAAGCCAAATTTGTGCAAATCTTAAGAGCAGGTGGGTGGGAGGATGTGACAATTCAACCGAGGTGTGTGCATGATCTCCAACATCACTCCATGGTGGTGGAGCTGTTTGATGAGATGAAGGCAAACAACCACTTGTGATAGAAACTATGCCCGCCTGTGGTTGCGCAGCTCCATCACCATAATGTGGTGAGTGGGGTTCAAATATGTGAAGAAGATACTCAAATCGTCCCTCAAGAAATTCCAAATCAATATCATATTCTTGGAATCATTATGCAAGATTACAAAAGCATGTGTGAAACTGTTCAACAGATTCATCAGGTGCTTTTCATAATTTCTTTGTTGAGTGCTTTACGGTCATAGTGATTGAAAGCACGGTCTATCTTTGTGACCAGATGAGCAAGAGAATGAATAGATTTTCTGGGCAGCATGGCACACCAGTTCATTGGGTGCCCTCAAAGTGTGTAGATGAACAGCACAAATCTCATGTATTCTTCAAAGAATCCATGTCCTTCACATGAGCCTACAACGCTGACCACGTGCCTTATAAAGGCTACATAGCCTCCACCATCAAATATTTTCTTAGACAAATTATCTGAGAGCCTTTTTGGGATGATGAAATAATTTCCATAAGACATACATTCTAGAAGAGCAGCTCGGTAGTGAGTCATGATAGATGTATAGAGATTTAAAACAGATGTGAGGACTTGGCTTGTCATCTAGCCCTCTTTCTAGCACCAAAATGTTGATAGTGCTGAACCCACCAAAATGTCAAGGGGTCTCCCTGGTAAGAAGTCCCAATTAGACCTCAGATCATTTGGCATAGGAGTCCCAGCAATGGGTTTTAAGGTAATGCCTTAACCATGATGTCACATAGAGGCAAGTAAAATAAATCTGTCAGTAACAAGGGTGTGATCGTTGCAATGAGTCAAGGAAGGTGTATGAGAGGTTCTAACACAATTGGGTTGAGATGAGGATGAAGGTGAGTTAAATGTTGAAATGGATCAATCCCAACTCGATTAGGAACACACAACACACAGGGCATACACAACTTCCAGCGGAGCAGTCCACACGGATGTGGCAATCATGACATACAAGGTAAGATAACATGTACAACACTCAAGGATCAATCCGAACAAGTGTAACAGTTGTTAAAGCGAGTTTCATATGAAAGGTTTGTCTGATGTTTGGTAGAGAAGTCGACACTGGTGAGACAACATTAACAACATATACAACACATTTCCATTAATAGATTATGCATTACAACAAATGAAACAGCTAAGATGGAGAACACAGGTTAAAACAACATGCATTACAAGTGTTAAAGATTAGTCTTACAACATATACAATACATGTGTGAAAATGTGTTGGCTCTTATTATATAAATAAGTGTAAGTTCCAATCATAGAATACATCCATGTAAACCTACTAGCCCAAACAGTGGAATGTTTCAACCACATCCGCCTGCTCCTCAAAAGAGATGAACTAGCTTTGTGCAAGGGAGAAGCCAAGGCGCGTTACAATATTGTCCAAGCTCTTTCCAAGACAGTCTATCAGAATCTTAACCGACCAAAATCCTATACAATGAGTTATGAGGGACTATTTATAGAAAAGGGTGGGGTGACCCTTCACATTCCCCTTTGTGACCATTCAATTACGCTCATGACTCTTCACCTACTCTATGACTATTACATCCAACTATTGACACTTGACTTACACTTGACATGACTCAACATTACAATGCACATGTACTCATGTGAGGCAACATGGCTTGAGCAAGCCTTGCAAGACATCACTAACACTCAGTCCATTGTGATGAGACTAAATCTTTGACATGTTTGTGATGGTGAAGGTGGTGAGCTGATGCCAAGCTTGGTTGTTCATGTTGGTGTACATGAACCTCATGGTGACATCTTGTTGAAGTGAACTCTTACCTCTGTTGCAACTAGTGCATTGCTTCGGCTCCTTCATTTAAACTCATCTGCTAATAAGTGCATGGTCTTCTTTGGTGTGACTAAACTAGTAGCACACTACTGCATAGTGTCTATGATGATCTTCAAGTGTATGCTAGTGGTCATGCACATGAACTTGCCAAAGTACATGTACAACTTTAGTTGAACTTTCTTCTTATCCTCGCCTTGGTGAGTGTGTTGAATGGTTGGATTTCATGCATGCGCAGAATGACATGCATGCTGCTAAATCCCTCACATGTGATCATTGATACTTCTCACCATGTCTGCTCTATGTCAATTCTTGGGATGGATCTTTAACTTGTACGGGCACAGTTTCATCTATGAGTGCACGTTGCACCCACTATTGTTCATGTTCCTACTGCAACTCATTCTTCTATCTGTGCAACTTTATTTTCCTCATGAGTTGTTGCTTTAGTACATGCAACTCCTTCTCTATTCCATTCTCTGTCTTCGTGCGATCTTGATGTCGCGTTGTCACATCATAGCCCGAGTCTCCAAAGATTCTTTCATTATCAGTAGATCTGCTTCATCCTATAACTTTGTTCTGCCTCTGTGTTGTCAAAAACCTTCCTCTTACATTCATTGCATCTATTACATTTGTTGTATTCATTGTATTCGCTATGTTCGGTATGCTACCTTCAGGTATTTTTCATGATACTGCTTACTATGACGTCTTGATATTCTTGCCTACAAACAACTTGATATCTTCATGAGTAGACAAGCTCATAGGCATTTGATTGACTACATCTCTAGGTGTGCTTTGAAAGGTGTCTCTGACTCTGCCCTCTTGGAAACCATTATACCTCCACTGTTGAGAGGCAGATGAACATGTGCAATACATGGAGACATGGAAACACACATGGATAACAATCTCTTAATTGAAAACCAAAATGAAATTGAGAACTGAATTGCAACATACATGTGTGCCTGATCATGAAGTTTGTGCAATTTCGACTAGGAGGTTGGGAGACCGACTACCAAGACTGCACAAATCATAGTCTAGGCTATTGAGAGATTGAATGACTACTAGAACTACACAATGGACAGTCCAATCTAGCTACGAACTACTCTGATTTTGCAATGCACAATCTCAGCTGGCAATGGCTGTAGGCTGAGTGACTGCCTAGCACAATTTTCATGGCCAGTTGTCATTGTCCCTCTAGATTACACACAGTAGGCCTAGGGAACAGTTGTTGGGCATAAATAGCAATTTTTGGAGAGGAAGGCAGATCCTTCCCTCTCAGGATTCTACAATGTTTTATTGGTGAGGCTCTTGGTGTGGCAGAGTCTGAGCGAAGGTTAGTCGGACTCGTCAAAAAGCAACTAAAAGTGATTGTGAGTGTGAATGTGTGATGATACTGAGTGTAAGCATAAGTGCATGATCATGCATGAAAATGGTGAATGACAGATTCAAAGATTGAAACAACATGCATGCAGGTGAAGCGAGTCGTCGAATCGGTGATCGTTCGTGAAAAACAGATTCATGCATACGACAACAATGAAATGTTGACGAAAAATGATATGGTACTGGGACAAGCTAATATACATGTAAACAGCAACAATCATTTAAATAAAACAAGAAAATAGTACTCATACAATCGAAAACAAAAAAAAAAAAAGCAACAAAAATGCAACACAAGGCATGGGAAGTGAGCTTACCCCAAAACAATTGACTTGAATATGCCGACTGCTCCTAGATGTGATATGGGATGTTAGAGCTGCAAGGTTAATGTAAGGAATGAGCTCTGCAACATCTGGTTGATAAGTTTTGATAACATCGAGGTCGTGACATGCATGCCACAAATCTAGGGAAAGCAAAACTTGGTGGGAGGTTTCTAAATTAATCCTTGCATGTAACCTGCAACTACTAAAAATAGATCCATGAAATAAGGGATGCCTTTGCATGCTACCTTTGGAGAAGAAGTTGATGCATGCAAGTTAGTTTTTCTTAGTTCTGGAGGGAACCGGTCAACTCAGTTGCACATGCAAGAGACTCCTCGACTGTTAGAAGGAAATGCACATTTCTGGCTGGGTGTTGGGCTAGCTGCCTAGGAGGTTTGTGCAATTTCTGGGCAGAGCGGGTGACTACTTGTTACCGGGAATAGTGTCCATTCGGATGCTGCTATTCCCACTAAGATGGGTGGCTATCTTAGAAACAAACAAATAAAGTCTACTATTGTTTTCTTTTATGGAAATAGACAAGAGGAGAACCAAGAAGACCAACCTGAGTCTTGCGCTTGATTTCCTCTCCTTCTTGATAGAGCTTCGCTGCTTCCTCTTCATTTGCCCAGCTTCAAAGAGAACCTGTGGAATCACAGCAACATACTACTATCGAAGAAACAAGAATCTATATCTATAAATAACACAGGATTAGATGTATGTTAACCATATAAATGCATATATAAACAAGTACACAAGAATATGGAAGAAAACAAGTATAGCTTTATTAAGATGAAAAGTAGCAAGAGGATTACAACCATATGTTCTGACCCAGCATCATCCTCCAGCTAGAAAGCCCTTCTTCACCTCAAGCAAAGCTTAGATCACCCAACACTATGAATGTACACCAGAAACCCAACAACACTTCTCTATAAGATACAAAA
>APFE031202924.1:43454-123126 GCA_000404065.3 Pinus taeda | reverse complement strand
TTCTGGGAGATGATGTAATCAGTTGACCTTGTTCCTTTAGGCAGTGAAGCAACACTTTTAGGGACATAGGAGCCCTTAGTTTATGGACATTTATGATTGGGGTTGAAGTGCCCAAAAATGTCTATAACACTACTAACTAGATTTGCGCAAATTCTAGGCTGAGTAGCCCTATTGGGGAAAATTATGTAATTCTTGCTGGGAGTGTTGACTGGAAAAATTGCGCATTCTTGGAGCCTTGCAGTCTACTAGACAGGATTGAGAAATTTCTAGAGGGAAGGTTGGTTTCCCTCCAGAAATGCACAATTTATTTGGGGAAGGTGCTCAGCCTAAAGCTGGACCAAGTACGAGAGAACAACCTGTGAGGGTAATGCATCAAGTTGTGATCAACAGGTTGCCTTTGTATAAGCAAAACATTGAAGCTTGTGAACTTGACAAAGCAAGGCAAGCTACTATGAAAATTGGAAGGGAGGCTCCAAAATGAAGCTAAGGAAAAATTTTGGAGGGTGGTTGTAGCTGCTACAACTCTTGGCGATGCACTGGTATAACTCCATCTCTATGAATGGACCTTGTTCATGAAAAGAAATTCTAATACCTCCAGAAGTATTGTTCAGTTATGAGTTCGTCTTCACTTCACACTAGCTTGATATTAAGATGTAGAATCTACCAAGTTATTTTTCAATTGATACACATTCCAAGCCAAGGCAACCTAGTTATTTCGATTGGGGTTAAGGGGTATATTGCCAGAGTCTTGGTTTCATCTCTGGTTTTGCTCAGCTGCCAGGGGGCCTAGACAGTACCCCGACAGTGTCACATAGGAACACAAGCATGGCTCCACTGCCAGTGAGCCTGGTCACTACCTCGACGGAGTTACTTGCATAACCTCTCTGTGTAGAAAGCCTTTCTCTTCTTTTTCCTTATTCATTTTCATTTGTTTCAAACTTTTTTCACATTTTCATTTTTTTCATTTTTATCTTCGTAACTATGCATAACACTTATTCATTTCAGAGGCGGAAGAGGGATCCTAACTTATTGAGAGAAGAAGAGGTTTGCTCCTGTAGAGAAGTAGTTTATTATATCTTTGACATGCTTGTTAAGGTTTTCCTCCTCACCTTACTTTACTTGACAGAGCTTACAAGGGTTAACCCAAAAAACAACCGATTAGAGTAGGTGACACTAGTTAGCATGCAAGCATTGTGTTTTCACTAAGGTTCACTTCAAACAATATGTATTTTTGACCAACGTTTCATGGAGTGAAAGTAGCAAGTTCTTCATACAAAGGGAGGATGACAGATAACCAAATAGTGATAGTAGCACACGGCCTCTTGTACTTTACCAAGCTTGCTTCAAGAGCCATACGTGGTTTCATGTGAAACTATCCTATGAAACAAAACAAGCAAACTAACAAACAACAAAGCAAAGCAAGAGTAGAAGAAAAAGCGAAAGAAAAGAAAGTAAGAAAACAAGCAAGAAGACAAACAAACAAACAAAGCAAGTAAGCAAACAAGCATGTAAGAAAACAACTCAAAAGCTAACACTACTCCTACTCCTAAGCTAACAGTACATGAGTCATCTCACCTGAAGTGATACTTCCAATGCAACCACCAGCACATTGGTTGACCCATGTTGGTGAAGGAAAAGTTCATGAACAAGATAGTTGTGAGAACCAGTAAACAAGAAAGATGTAACAGTGAAGACAAACATGCTCCGAGCTTACAAGTGACCACAAAACAAAGATGAGTGATAGTGCATGACATGCACTCTGTGGTGCTGCCATGATGTTGTGCTACACTGCGTGCAGATGTTGAGTGGATGCATTCTCTTCCCTGTGACATGCAAGCAAATGTGAGAAAGGAAGATCACTTGTGTTGTGCATGTGTGCTTGCTGTGTAAGATTCCTCCAATGCATGAGCGATGGCATCATGTAGTTCAAGTGAAGGAAGTGAAATATGGGTGTTTGGTTGATCTTTAGTGCAAAGAAGAGAGTGATGAGGATCCTTGAGTGTTTCAACAATTTCCTTACCAGAAGTGAGACCAACCTCAGGATAGCGAGGGCCTGACATAACCATCAACTCTGGTTGAAGTGCCTTGATAGTCTGGGGGGTTTTGACCTCATGGAAAGATAGATCATCATAGACTAGTGTCTTGGATATATTAACAATGGTTGTATCAACATTGTGATTGAATGAGGAAGTGAATAGATCACAAAAAGCAAGATCAAAAAATTAAGGACATTTGTCGGCATCCTCATGATTTGATGTATCAGCCACAAGGGTATATGAGAAAGAAAAATGTTCACCCTTTGTGTTTTCAAGAAAGATAAATGACAGATTGAATGGATTTTCTGAGGAATATGTGTCTTCTCTGCAATGTAATGACAAAATGATATCCGAGGTGTCATGCGAATGATTGAAAGTAAAAGTATCGGGAAATGAGTTTTCACATGAGAAATCAACAGTGGCAAAATCACAAGGGATGTGAGGATGAAGTGAATGAAGCGCGAATAGAAGGCATTCACCCTTCACCATGGGCTCTTCTTTAGATTCCCACACACACTCATCGTGAATGATGGCATAGGTTGGATGCATAACACCAAATCCATCAATAGCTTGATCCTCATTCACAACAAGTGAGGAGTCTGGAGTGGACGCACACAAGACAGTACAATCTGAAGGATCAACATCATGCAAGGAAGGAGGTAGAGGGAAAGAATCCACGTGACAACCAACAGGCTTGCAAGCCAAATTTGCGCAAATCTCAACAGCAAGTGGGGTGGGAGGATGTGACAATTCAACCAAGGTGTGTGCATGATCTCCAACATCACTCTGTCGTGGTGGAGCTATTTGATGAGGCTAAGGCAGACAATCACTTGTGACAACAATTATACCTGCCTGTGTTTGCGCAGATCCATCACTGTAATGTGGTGAGTGGGGTTCAGATATGTGAAGAAGATACTCAAATATTCCCTTAAGAAATTCCCAATCAATATCATCTTTTCGGAATCGGTATGCAAGATTACAAAAGTGTGTGTGAAACTGTTCAATAGATTCATGAGGTGATTTTCATATTTTCATAATTTCTTTGTTGAGTGCTTTACAGTCATAGTGATTGAAAGCATGGCCTATCTCTATGACCAGATAAGCAAGAAGGTGAATAGATTTTTTTGGGCAGCGTGGCACACCAGTGCATTGGGGGCCCTCGAGGCATGTAGATGAACAACACGAATCTCATGTATTCTTCGAAGAATCCATGTCTTTCACATGAGCCTACAATGCTGATTGTCTGCCTTACCAAGGCTACATAGCCTCCACCATCAAATGTTTTTTGAGACAAGTTATCCGAGAGCCTTTTCGGGATGATGAAATCGTTTCCATAAGACATACATTCCAGAAGAGTAGATCGATAGTGAGTCATGAAAGATGTGTAGAGATTCAAAATAAATGTGAGGACTTAGCTTGTCATCTAGCCCTCCTTCTAGCGTCAAAATGTTGACAGTGCTGGACCCCCTAACATGTCAAGGGGATCTCCCTGGTAAGAAGTCCCAATTAGACCTTAGATCATTTGGTGTAGGAGTCCCAGCAGTGGGTCGTAAGGTAATGCCTTAACGGCAATGTCGCACAGAGGCAAGTAAGATAACTTTGTCAGCAACAAGGGTGTGACCACTGCAATGAGTCAAGGAAGGTGTATGAGAGGTTCTAACATAGGTGGGTTGAGATGAGGATGAAGGTGAGTTCCAGGTTGAAAGGGATCAGTCCCAACTCTGCTAGGAACACACAACACACAGGACATACACAACTTCCAGTGGAGTAGTCCACATGGATGTAGTAGTCAAAAACTACAAGTTAAGGTAACATGTACAACACTCATGGATCAGTCAAAATGAGTGAAATAGTTGTTACAGTGAGCTTCATATGAAAGGTTTTCTCGATGTCTGGCAAAGCAGTCGACATGGATGGGACATCATTAACAACATATACAACACATTTCCATTAATAGATTATGCATTATAGCAAATGAAACAACTCAAATGTAGAAATTAGCTTAAAGAAATATGTGTTACAAGTGTCAGAGATTAGTGTTACAACATATACAATACATGTGTGAAAATATGTTGGCTCTTATTATATAAGGAAGTGTAAGTTCCAATCATACAATACATCCATGTAAGCCTACTAGCAACAACCTTTGAACATTACAACAACATCTGCCTGCTCCTCCAAAGAGATGAACTAGCTCCGTGCAATGGAGAAGCCAAGGTGCATTACAATGTTGTCTAAACTCTTTCCAAGATAGTCTTATCAAAAGCTTGGCTGACCAAAAGTCTATACAGTGAGTTATGAGGGACTATTTATAGAAAAGGGTGTGTTTACCCTTGACATTCCCTTTTGTGACCGTTCAGATACTCTCATGACTCTTCACCTATTCTATGACTGTTACATCCAACTATTGACACTTGACTTACACTTGACATGACTCAACATTACAACGCACATGTAGTCATGTGAGACAACATGGCTTGAGAAAGCCTTGCAAGACATCACTGACACTTGGTTTGCTATGATGAGACCAACTCTTTGACATGCTTATGATGGTGAAGGTGGTGAGCTGATGCCAAGCTTGGTCATTTGTGATGGTGTAAATGCACCTCATGGTGACATCTTGGTGAAGCAAACTCTTGCGTCCATTACAACCGATGCATTGATTTGACTCCTTCATCCAACTCATTTTCTAACATGTGCATGGTCTTCTTGGGTGCGACTGAATCGACAACACACTAATGCATGGTTTCTGTGTTGATCGTGAAGTGCGTGCTGGTGGTCATGCGCATCAACTTGTCGAAGTACATGTTAATCTCCATTTGGACTTGCTTCCTGTCTTCAGCTTGGTGAGTGTGTTGAATGGGTTGGATTGCATGCGTGCGCACAATGGCATGCATGCTGTTTAAACCCTTGCATGTGATCAATGACACTGCTCACCATGTCTACTCCATGTCATTTGTTGGGATGAATCTTTAACATGTACGGGAACAATTTCATCCGTGACTACACGTTGCACCCATTATTGTTCCTTTTCCTTCTGTAACTCATTCGTGTGTCTGTGTAGCTTCATGTTCTTCTTGAGTTGTTGTTTCAGCACATGTAACTCCTTCTCTATTCCATTCTCTATCTTCACATGATCTTCATGTCCCGCTGTCACCTCATAGCCTAAGTCTCTAATGTTTCTTTCATTATCAGTGGATCTGCTTGATCTTACAACTTCATTCCACCTCTTTGTTGTCAAAAACCTTCCTCTTGCATTCATTGCATCTGCTACATTCTCTCTATTCATTGTATTTGATGTGTTCAGTATGTTTCCTTCAGCTACTGTTCAAAATGCTTCTTGTTGTAATGTCTAGATGTTCTTGTCTACAAACAACTTGATATCTTCATGAGTAGGAAAGCTCATAGAAATTTGATTGACTATATCTCTAGGTGTGCTCTAAATGGTGTCTTTGAATATGCTCTCTTGGAAACTGTTGTACCTACATTGCTGAGAGGTAGATGAAAACTTGCAATACATGGAGGCATGGAAATACACATGGAAACTAATATGTCAGTCAAAAAACAAAATGAACTTGAGAACTGGCTTGCAACATACATGTGTGAGTGATCATGAAGATTGCGCAATTTCGACTAGGAGGTCGGGAAACCAATTGCCAAGAATGCACAAAGCATAGTCTAGGTTGTTGGTAGACTAACTCACTGTTAGAATTGCATAATTCACAATCCAGTCTGGCTGCTGACTATTGGGATTGCATAATGCACAATCTCAGCTAGAAATGGTTGTAGGCTGATTGACTGCTTAGTGCAATTTTCTTGGCCAACATTCACTGTCCCTCAGGATTGTGCAAAGTAGGCATGGGGAACAGCTACTGGGCAGAAATGTGCATTTTTGGAGAGGAAGGCAGATCCATCCCTCTCATGACCGCACAATGCTGTCTTGGTGAGGCAGAGTCTAGGCCGAGGTTGGCCAAACTCGCCGACAGGCAACTGAAAGTGACTGTGAGTGTGAATGAGTGATGATACTGAGTGTATGCATAAGTGAATAATCATGCATGCAAATGGTGAATGATAGATTCAAAAAATGAAACAACCTACATGTGGGTGAGGCGAGTCGCCGAATCGGAAACCGTTCACAAAGAACATTATCATGCATGTGACAACAGTGAGATGTTGATGAAAACTAAAACAGTGCTAGGAAATGCTAATATACATGTAAACGATAGCAAACATTCAAAGAAAACAAGAAAATAGTACTCATACAAGCAAAAACATAAAAAGCGAGAGAAATGCAATACAAGGCATGGGAAGCGGGCTTACCCCAAAACAACTGAGATGAATATGTTGGCTACCCTTAGATGTCATGTGGGGTGTCAGAGCTGCAAGTTTGATGCCGGGAATGAGCTTTGTAGCATCCGGTTGATAATTTTTGATAATATCGACGTTGTGACATGCATGCCACAAATCCAGGGAAAGCGACACTTGGTGGGAGGTTTCTAAACTGATCCTTGTATGTAACCTCCAACTACTAAAATTAGATACCTGAAACAAGGGATACCTTTGCATGCTACCTTGGGAGAAGAAGCACATGAATGCAAGTCAGTTTTGCTTGGTCTTGGAGGGAACCTCTCAACTTAGTTGCACATGCAAGAGACTGCTCGACTGCTGAAGGAAATGCACATTTTTGGCTGGGTGTTGGGTTGGCTACCTAGGAGTTTTGCTCAATTTCTGGGTAGAGCAGGTGACTGTTGCCCAGATTTACGCAAATTTTGGGCTGAGCAGCCATGTTGGGGAAAATTGTGCAATTCCTACTTAGGGTGTTGACTAGCAAGATTGCGCAATCTTGGAGCCTAACAAGCTTCCAGAAAGGATTGCACAATTTATGGAGGGAAGGCTAGTTTCCCTCCATAAATGCGCAATTTTCTTGGGGAAGGTGCTCAGCCTGTAGCTGGACCAACTTTGGTTGAACAACCTGTGAGGGGAATGCATCAAGCTGTGATCAAGAGGATCCCTTTATGCAAGCAAAACACTGAAGCTTGTGAGCTTGACGAAGCAAGGCAAGTTGCTGTGAAAATTGGAAGGGAGGCTGCAAAACAAAGCTAATGAAAATATTTGGAGGTTGGTTGTAGCAAGTACAACACTTGGCGACACACTGGTAGAATTCCATCTCTCTGAATGGACCTTGTTCGTGAAAATAAATTATAACACCTTTGGAAGTATTGTTCAGTTCTCAGTTCATTTTGGCTTCACACTAGCTTGATTGTAAGATGTAGCATCTGCTAAGATCTTGGTCAACTAACACACATTCCAAGCCAAGGAAATACATTTATTTCGGTTAGGGTTGAGGGGTATATTGGTGCACAAGCAGTATAGTCGTTAGAGTCTTGGTTCCATCTCTGGTGTTGCTCGGCTGCCAGCAAGCCTCGACAATACCCCGGCAGAGTCACATGGGAACACAAGCATGGCTCTACTACCAATGAGTCTTTCTGTTCTTTCACCTTATTTATTTTCATTTTTTCAAATAGTTTTCACTTTTTCATTTTTTTCATTTTCATCTTTGTAATTGTGCATAACACTTATTCATTTCAGAGACGAAAGAGAGATCCTGACTTATTTAGAGCAGAAGGGGTTTTTCCTACAAATGAGTAGTTTATTATACCATTGACATGCTTGTTGAGGTTTTCCCCTCACCTTACTCTACTTGACTAAGATGACAAGGGTTAACCCAAAAACAACTAACTAGAGTAGGTGACACTAGTTAGTGCATAAGCATTGTGTTTTCACCAATGTTCACCTCGAACAATACGTATTTTCCATCGATGTGTCATGGACTGAAAGTAACAATTTATTCATATAGAGGGAGGATGATAGATAACCAAGTAGAAGCAAAGATGTTCACCCTCTGTGTTTTCAATAAAGATAAATGACAGATTGAACAGATTTTTTAAGGAAGATGTGTCCTCTTCACACTATAATGACAGACAGACGTCCGAGGTGTCCTGTGAATTATCAGAAGTAGAAGCATCTAGAAATGAGTTTTTAGAGGAGAAATTAGCAGTGGAAGAATCACAAGGGATGTCACAATGAAGCGGATGAGGCGTGGTTGGAAGGGAGTCATCCTTCACCGCAGGATCTTCTTTAGATTCCCGCACACAATCATCATGAATGATGGTGTAGGTTGGTTGCATAACACCAACTCCGCCAATAGTTTTATCCTCGTTCACAATAGGTGAGGCGTCCAGAGTGGAGGAACACAAGACAGTACAATCTAGAGGATCAACATAACGCGAGGACGAAGATCGAGGGAAAGAGTCCACGAGACAATCAACATGATTGCAATTCAAATCTGTGCAAATCTCAAGAGTAGGTGGGGTGGGAGGATGTTTTTGAAAATAAAAACAAGAAATGATAAAAATAGAATCCAAAATATTCCAATAAAAATTTGTCTTTGAATTAAAATCGAATTTAGTCTCACCATCTACTTAGAAATAATTAATTAATTGATTATGGATTAATTAGTTGGAGAAATTCAAATTAGAAGTCTTTCTAAAGTCATGCAAGATTTATCCCTTAAACTAAGGAGATAAGATTGATTTATATTTAAGTTGTAATTAGTTAGCTCAGTTTACTAAGTTAAGTCTAGTTAAATTAGTTCCAAACTGTTTAAGGAACTAATTATGAGTTATTAATCAGTTGATGCATGCATGCACTCAACTAGTGTACTCCAGATAACTGAAGGCTCCCTCATTGGAAACTCATGCATGTCTATTCAGAGAAATATCCAGTTGAGATCAAAGTCAAGGAAAATGTACTATTAGTTGCATGTTTTCTCCTATCAAGGAAACTCATGCATGCAGTCAAACAAGGTTCCTTGAGGATTGCGCTAACAGTGTGTTAGTGTAGTGTGTGAGAGCAGTGTTACACTAGGTGAAGGAGATCATCCCAGAGGTAACTGTGAAATGAAATAGGAGCTTGGAGGGTAGAGGAGAGGGCTTGTGAAAAGCTTTGATTGCTTGTGAGCATCCAGGAGGATTGTAATGAGAGCTCGCTAGCTATGAGAGCTAAGGCTTTGTATAATTTTGATGTATTTCCACCTTGTATGATAATACAGATAGTGGGGTTTTTAGTTGAGGCTTTCCCCTGAATATTTTCTTTGTTTCATGTGCATTGATTCTTCTTCTTATGGTTATATGTGTTCAACTCTGATTCAGCTTCATCTTTAAGCTTCTGCAAGTTTGATAGTAGAAGTAGACTATAGTATTTTGCTTTGATATATTGCACTATCGAGTTAATATATAGTCACATTTTCTACATAGATCTGAAAGCTAGATTTTTGGAGAATTTGTAGGAAATTCTACATGGTATCGGAGTTGAGTTTATCTGAACTGTGAAAAGTATACAGAGAAGAGAATTCGAAGTTTGAAGTTCGGGGTTGCATGTGCAAATCGAATTCTTATCATACTTCAAGGTTGGCCAATGGCATTCTATGGGTTGAGACTCGAGTGTGCCTTGGAAGGCAACTCAAATTACATAGCATGGAAAGATTGCATGGAGGCTATATTAGAAGAAAATGGCATGAAGGATTTCATTTTTCAAGCAATCCCAAAGCCAGGTTCAACTAATGCACAAGAGTTGGCTGAGTGCAAGAATTGTGTGGCAAGGGCGAGAGGGATCATCCTTGAGGGAGTTCGAGACAATATTGTTTCGAGTCTCCATGGGAAGGATACTCGATATTCAATGTGGAAGACATTGAAGGACCACTACTAGAACAATAGCGACCAGAGGAAATTGGCGCTCAAGGATAAGCTTCGAAGAATCAAGATGAAGAAAGACGATACTATTTCCACATATCTGAGCAAGCTCACCACTTGTAGAGATGATCTTGGTAGTGTGGGAATAACTACTACCGATGATAATATTGTGAGCCTCGCTCTCCTTGGCCTTCCAAAGAGCTGGAATAGCTACCAGGACTCTCTGAATGGAAGGGAGAAACTATTGGATTGGAAATGATTGTAGTCAGATCTCATGCAGGAGGAGATCAGGAGGAGCACATGAGATGGTTCTTCATCCAAGGATGATGATGAAGAAAATTTGGCCTTAGCGAGTAAGGCAAGGAAAGGGAAGTGGAAGGCGTCCCATTCCAAATCAAATTCTTCTCATGGAGGGAAGAAGGGTGACAAGTCTAAAGTGAGATGCTTTAATTGTCATGAGATGGGAAATTATGTGACTAATTTCCCATCAAAGAAGTCCAAGAAAGGATCCTCAGAAGGATCGGAAGGTGAGGCATCAGCCTCTCAGTTCGAAATGGACTTTACCCTCATTATATGCATGGTGTCATCGATGATGGGTTGTGGTTGGTATCTTGATAGTGAAGCCTCATTCCACATGATCGACGATAAAAATTGATTTAGTACCTTGGAGGAGAAAGACCTCAAGATGCGCATAGAGATGGGTGATGATGGAAAATGTATTGTTTCAGGAGTGGGCATGATTGCTTTTCAAAGGGAGCATGGAGCTCCTATCACCCTGAGCGATGTGAAGTATGTGCCTGGACTGAAGAAGAACTTGGTATCGGTCGTGATGTTGGAGGACAAAGGCTACAATGTTGTCTTTAGTAAGGGAAATTTTTTCCTTAGACACATCACCACGAGACAAGTGAAGCAGATCGGTTCACGAGCTAAGAACCTGTATGATCTTGAGGTTGAAGATGCATGCAAAGCCTTGAGGTGCAAGGAAAATGTTAGAGACTTGGTGGTTGAGAGGGAGAGTAAATTACCTCTCAATCTGGTAGTCCCAGAAGAAGTCTAAGACAATTTTGGAGGAGCCACAATTAGAGTCAGCAGAGGGATCACATGTAGCCATACCTCAAGGTGTGAAGTGGGGCAATGTGAAGTGATAGTCCCAAGAAGGCTGAAATTGGGCAGGATCGATTGAGAGGTTTTATCTCATGGATTGTACCTTGCTATGAGAGCTCAAAGTACATAGTAGTCGGAGGAATCAGTGGGATTGATGCAGTGAGAGATCAAAGTGACAGAGGCTAGAGCAGTCAGATACTAAATAGTGCAGAGAAGGATTGACAATAGTGCAGAAAGGCAGAGTCAGCCAAAGCGCAAAGTTTTTAGTTAACAAAGGCAATAGCAGTCAAAGACTTTGACAATAGATGCATCACACTAATTCAGGTTGGATTTTTTTTTTGTTTCTGGAGTTGTTGGAGAAACAACACTAGAGATAAGTGGTGCATGCATAACATTCCAAAGGTTTAGGATCAGGATCGAGTTGAATTCCTTTCTTGTTGAGGGAGTGTTGAAAATTGCAACAAGAAATGATAAAAATAGAATCGAGAATATTCGAATTTTAATTTGTCCTTGAATTAAAATTTTGAATTAAAATCAAATTTATTCTCACCAGCTGCTTGGAAATAATTAATTAATTCATTTTGGATTAATTAGCTGGATATATTCAAGTTAGAAGTCTTTCTGAAGTCATGCAAGAGTTATCCCTTAAATTAAGGAGATTATCCCTTAATTAAGGAGATAAGATTGAGTTATATTTGAGTTGTAATTAGTTAGTTAGTTTAGTTTACTAAGTTAAGTCCTGTTAAACTAGTTCCAAACTCTTTGAGGAACTAATTGTGAGTTATCAGTCAATTGATGCATGCATGCACTCAATTAGTGTACTCCAGATAACTGAAGATTCCCTCATCAGAAACTCATGCATGTGTATTCAAAGAAATACCCAGTTGAGATTAAAGTCAAGGACATTGTACTATGGGTTGCACGTTTTCTCCTATAAAGGAAACTCATGCATGCAGTCAAGGCAACGTTCCTTGAGGATTGCACAGTTCTGACACTGTGTTAGAGCAGTGTTACACTGGGTGAAGGAGATCATCCCAGAGGTAACTGCATAAGGAAATGGGAGCTTGGAGGTAAGAGGATAAGGCTTGTGAAAAGCTTTGATTATCTGTGAGCATCGAGGAGGATTGTACTGAGAGCTCACTAGTTGTGAGAGCTAAAGCTTTGTATAATTTTGATGTATTTCCACCTTGTTTGATAATACAGATAGTGGGGTTTTTAGCTGAGGTTTTCCCTTGAGTATATTTTGTGTTTCATGTGCATTGGTTCTTCATCTTATGGTTATATTGTTCAACTCGATCTTTATGCTTCCACAAATTTGATAGTATAAGTAGATTATAGTATTTTGCTTTGTTATATTGTATTATCGAGTTAATATATAGTCAGATTTTCTACATAGATCTCAGAGGTAGATTTGTGGAGAATTTGCAGGAAATTATATACATGTGAGAATTCAACTGAGGTGTGTGCATGATCTCCCATATCACTCCATGGTGGTGGAGCTGTTTGATGAGGTGAAGGTGGACAATCACTTGTGGCAAAAAAAATTCCCGCATGTGATTGCGCAGCTCCATCACCAAAGTGTGTTGAGAAGGGTTCGGATATGTGAAGAAGATACTCAAATATTCCCTTAAGAAATTCCCAACCAATATCATCTTCCGGGAATCGGTATGCAAGATTACAAAATCATGTTTGAAACTGTTCAATAGATTCATTGGGTGCTTTTTGTAATTTCAGAATTTCTTTGTTGAGTGCTTTATGGTCATAGTGATTGAAAGCATGATATCTCTCTACGACCACATGAGCAAGAAAATGAATAGATTTTTTGGGTAGTGTGGCAAACCAGTGTATTGAGTGCCCTCGAAGCGTTCAGATGAGCAACACGCAACTCATGTATTCTTCAAAGAATCCATATCTTTCAAATAAGCCTACAATGCTAATCGCATGCCTTACCAAGGCTACATAGCCTCTACCATCAAATGTTTTATGAGACAAGTTATCTGAGAGCCTTTTCAGGATGATGAAATCATTTCCATAAGACATACATTCTGAAAGAGTAGTTCAACAGTGAGTCATGATAGATATGCAAAGATTCAAAATAGATTTGAGGACTCAACTTGCCATCTGGCCCTCCTTCTAGCGCCAAAATGTTGACGGTGCTAGACCCGCCAACATGTCAAGGGGATCTCTAAGGTAGGAAGTCCCAATTATACCTCAGACCACTTGGTGTAGGAGTCCTAGCAATGGGTCTTAAGGTAATGCCTTGACCGCGATGTCACACAGAGGAAAGTAAGGTAACTTTGTCAGTAGCAAGGGTGTGACCGCTATAGTGATTCAAGGAAGGTGTATGAGAGGTTCTAAAATAGGTGGGTTGAGATGAGGGTGAAGGTGAGTTCCTGGTTGAAATGGATCAATCCCAACTCGACTAGGAACACACAACACATAGGACATACACAACTTATGGTGGAGTAGTCCACACGGATGCGGCAATCACAACATACAAGGTAACACAACATGTACAACACTTAGCGATCAGTCCGAATGAGTGCAATAGTTGTTACAACGAGCTTCATATAAAACTTTTGTCTGATGTTCGACAGAGGAGTCGACATGGATGGGACATCATTAACAACATATACAACACATTTCCATTAGTAGATTATGAATTACAATAAATGAAACATTTCAAATGTAGAACACAGGTTAAAGCAACATGCATTACAAGTGTTAAACATCAGTCTTACAACAGATACAATACATGTGTGAAAACATGCTAGCTCTTATTATATAAGGAATTGTAAGGTCCAATTAGAGAATACATCCATGTAAACCTACTAGCCCCAACAGTGGAACATTACAACCACATTCACATGCTAGTCCAAAGAGATGAACTAGCTCCGTGTAGTGGAGAGGCCAAGGCACGTTACAATATTGTCCAAGCTCTTTCTAAGATAGTCTTATTAGAAGCTTGGTTGACCAAAACTCTATACAATGAGTTATATAGCAAAGGGTGGCCTGACCCTTGACATTCCCCTTTGTGACCGTTCAACTACCCTCATGACTCTTTACCTACTCTATGACTGTTACATCCAACTATTGACACTTGACTTACACTTGACACGAATCAACATTACAATGCACATGTGCTCATGTGAGACAACATGGCTTGAGAAAGCCTTAAAAGACATCACTGACACTCAGTCCATTGTGATGAGACCAAGTCTTTGACATGCTTGTGATGGTGAAGGTGGTGAGCTGATGCTGAGATTGGTCATCCATGATGGTGTACACGCACCTCATGGTGACATCTTGCTAAAGATAACTCTTGCCTCCGTTATAACTAGTGCATTGGTTTGACTCCTTCATCCAACTCGTTTGCTAACATGTGCATGGTCTTCTTGGGTGCAACTGACCCGGAAACATGCTTATGCATAGTATCCTTGTTTATCTTCAAGTGCATGTTGGTGGTCATGCGCATCAACTTGTTGAAGTACATGTTCAGCTCCAGTTGGACTTACTTCTCGTCTTCGCCTTGGTGAGTGTGTTGAATCAGTTGGATTGCATGCATGCACACAATGACATGCATGTTGCTAAATTCATTGCATGTGATCAATGAAACTGCTCACCATGTTTGCTTTGTGTCAACTGCTAGGATGGATCTTTAACTTGTACGAGCATATTTTCATCTGTGAGTGCATGTTGCGCCCAATGTTGTTACCATTCCTGTTGCAACTCATTCATGTGTCTGTGTAGCTTCATGTTCTTCTTGAGTTGTCGCTTCAGCACATGCAACTCATTCTCTATTCCATTCTCTGTCTTTGAGCGATCTTCATGTCGTGTTGTCACCTCATAGCCTGAGTCTCCAAAGTTGCTTTCATTATCATTGATCTGCTTGATCTTGCAACTTTGTTTCATCGTTGTGTTGTCAGCAACCTTCCTCTTGTATTCATTCCATCAATTGAGTTCACTATATTCATTGCGTTCGGTATGCTGCCTTCATCTATTGTTCATGATGCTTCTTGCTATGATGTCCTGATGTTCTTGTCTACAAACAACTTGATATCTTTGTGAGTAGGCAAGCTCATACACATTTGGTCGACTACATTTTTAGGTGTGCTCTGAAGGGAATCTTCAACTCTACTCTCTTGGAAACCATTGTACCTACACTGTTGAGAGGTAGATGAAGATGTGAAATACCTGGAGGCATGGAAACGCTCATGGAAAGAAATCTATCAGTCGAAAACCAAAATGAACTTGAGAACTAGCTTGCAACATAACTGTGTGACTGATCATGAAGATTGCGCAATTTCGGCAGGGAGTTCGGGAGACTGATTACCAAGACTACACAAAGTAGAGTCTGGGCTGTTGGGAGACTAACCAACTGCTAGAACTACGCAATGCATAGTCCAGTCTAGCTACTGACTGATAGGATTGCATAGTGGGCAATCTCATCTGGAAATTGCTACAGGCAAAGTGTTTGCATAACACAATTTTCTTAGCCAGCAGTCACTGTCCCTCAAGACTGTGCAAAGCAAGCCCACGAAACATCTATTGGGAAGAAATGCACATTTCTGCAAAGGAAGGTAGATCCTTCCATCTCAGGATCGCGCAATGTTGTCTTGGTGGGGCAGAGTGTGGGCCGAGGTTGGCCAGACTTCTCAATGGGAAACTGAAAGTGACTGTGAGTGTGAATGCATGATGATACTGAGTGTAAGCATAAGTGAATGATCATGCATACAAATGGTGAATGACATATTCAAAAAATGAAACAACATGCATGTGGGTGAAGCAAGTCGCTGAATCGACGATTGTTTGCGAAAGACAAATTCATGCATGCGACAACAATGAGATGTTGACAAAAACTAAAACAGTGCTAGGAAAGCTAATATACATGTAAATGACAACAAGCATTCAAAGAAAACAAGCAAACAATACTTATACAAGCAAAAACACAAAAAGCGACCGAAATGCAACACAAGGCATGGGAAGCATGCTTACCCGAAAACAACTGAGTTGAATGTGCCGATTGCCCCTGGATGTGATGTGGGATGTCATAGTTGGAAGGTTGATGTGAGGAATGAGCTCTGAAACATCTGGTTGATAATTTTTTATAACATCAAGGTTGTGTCATGCATGCCACAAATATAGGGAAAGAGACACTTGGTGGGAGTTTTTTGAGTTGATCCTTGCATGTAACCTCCAGCTGCTAAAAATAAATCCTTGAAACAAGTGATGCCTTTGTATGCTACCTTAAGAGAGGCAGTCCATGCATGCAAGTCCCAATCCCGGAGGGAACCAGTCAACTCAGTTTCACATGCAAGAGACTATTCGACTGCTGGAAGGAAATGTGCATTTTTGGTTGGGAGCTACGCTGGCTACCCAAGAGGTTTGCACGATTTCTGGATAGAGTAGGTGACTGCTTCCCAGATTTGTGCAAATTTTGGGCTGAGCAATTGCGGAATCTTGGAGCCCAGTGCCAAACATGATTACGCAATTTTTAGATGGAAGGTTAGTTTCCCTCTAGAAATTCTCAATTTTCTTTGGGAAGGTGCTCAGCTTGCAGCTGGAACAAGTCTGGGTGAATAGCCTCTGAGGGGAATACATCAAGTTGTGATCGATTGACTGCCTTTGTGCAAGCAAAACACTGAAGCTTGTGAACTTAATGAGGCAAGGCAAGCTACTGTGAAAATTGGAAGGGAGGCTAAAAAACGAAGCTGAGGCAAAATTTTGGAGGGTGGTTGTAGCCGCTACAACGGGTTCTTAAGTGCTTGAGTGTCCCTTATTAAGTTTCCCTTTCTTGTGTTTTTACCTTAGCTCTGATACCATGTTGAGAAATCTAGGACATAGAGATGACATGATTTCTCCACAAATCATAACTGCTTGTGATGTATTTTTACTTTTCTTAATTAGATTATTCTTTACTTATTAGTTTTTTCTTCTTCAAACAACTACCAAACCATAAAGAACAGTGAGACAAAGGACACAAGATGTAGGCGATCAGCCAGGGCCAAACCTCTCCAACTAGAGAGGAAAACCCACCAAAATTATTCTTCTTATAGAATCTTTAATTGACGAATTCAATATCTAAACCTTTGACCAGGAACCCCTCTAAGACCAAGTCAATGCTTCCTCTTTGCATAGATCCTCCTTCCAACAACTTTGACCTACTCTACAACTGCAACTTCGACTTGCCCAAAAACTGCAACTTCTTTTCTTTGCTTTGGTAGCTTCTCTCTCCTAGGGAACTTGCTTTCCAAAACAACTCTTCTTGGAGATCTAGCTTCACTTATGCAAAGCAGCTTGACTGTACCAATATGTGCCCTAATTCCTTTGCACATGTGGGGAGAAGTAGCCCAAAAACAAATCCAAATTAGCTCTACTTTTCTTCCTTCCATTGTCTTCCTCTTCTTTGCAATTCTTCATGTACTTATCATTGAAATTGAGTGTAAGAGTGAAGTGTCCCCAAATGAGGCCGAGTGCCCTACATATATGCTTCCTTGAGCCTCCTATTAGGTTGACTTGACTGTCCTTAGGCTGAGTTGATGCTTGCATGTTTGACATGGTCTTGGAGGGCCTTTTAACTCTAATTTGACTCAAATAATTTTCTTGTAATATATAACATGCCCAAGAAGGGTTATTCATACATGACAATAACTCTTTTAACTTTATAGACTCAATGACAAATCCTAAAAGCTCTCAATGTGAGCTTGACCAAAAATATATTTTCCTCGCGAATGAAATCCATGCCTCAAGAATAGTAATAATAATTTTATTTGTATCTTTACATTGAATACATAAAATCAGCATTACAAATGTCATTATGAAGACCTAACCTAGTTACATCTTTCAAAAAATTAGTCAAGGAATTTTGGACAGAAAGTGAGACAAGGAGCTAGAATGGGAAATAAAGAGCATAGATCAATCTTAAGCGTGGATCTAACATGAGCCTAGAGGGATCAAATTTCTTCATGTGAAAATTTATTTTATAGTGCGAAAAAGAAATGTGTATTCACATAAGTTGATATTCACATAAGTTAGCTAACATAAATCTTCAAATAATTTATTTAAATAATATGTTAAAATATTGTTGAAAAGTATAATGTTTAAACTTCTTATTCACATATTTTTTTTTACTTCTAATTACATTACATGAAATTATATTAGGTCATATGAACAACTAATTAAAAATGCATAGTATATTCTTTTATTTATTTATTATAGCCAACATTGTTTTTCTATTTAGATAATATTTTAAATTTATTACATGTATAACCTCCACATTGAGCATGGACATACTTACAAATTGCCTTCATACTAAGTTGTAAAATGAGCCTCTCATCTCAAAAATGCTGCAAAAGCAACCATACTTCCAGTTAAATGCTAGGGATGCTGCGAGAATCACTTGTGGAGAGAGTGTCCACAAAATCTATTAAACAAAAGGGAGATAGTGAATAATGTGCAAGAAGCTTCAACTGTTGATGACATTGCCTACAACATTCCAAGGATCAATGCAACATTATATGGAAGGAAAGCAGACCACCAGTCAACAATGATGGAAGACCAACGTACAATTTCTGAGTAGAAAATTTCAAGATTAATAGATCGTGGATATGCTCTAAGTTATTTTTTCATGGTAATGTGGCATTGTAATTATTTTTCATATAATTTTATGGGTTGAATTTGTGTGAATGATGTAGGTACTTCGTTGATTGTCTAGTTTGATATTTTGATTAAGGGATCATATCCACAAGGAGTCAGTGAGTTGGTCAGAAGTATGATCCCATTTTGGTGCTTCTACATCAACACAAATCCATTGGTTGATTTCTATGAATGACAAATGTTGGATACATTGGTTAAGGACCTATACCTCGAAAGAGTTAGCCTTGTGTTTGATCCACCTAAGGTAGCTAAGCATTGTTACAATTCAACATACAACTCGATGACTAAATTTCAACAAATGACACACATACCTTGTCAAATGCCAAATAATTTTTTAAAATATATATATTTTAATTGAAGTGTCAACAAATACACACTTCATTTCCCTATTCATTTCCATAATAAGAGTGTTAATGGTCTTAATGAAGGTGACTTCATAATTAAGCCCACCACCCTTAAACATAATGGACATTTATGTTAAGAGGGCACAACTAGCCCCAAACCATATGGCTTGTAAGATCCAAAAATTTATGTTTATGACTCCGAAAAATTTATGTTTATGACTCCAAAAAAGGATGTTTACATCCCAGCTCAGGTGGATCACCCTTAGACATGATGGAAAATTATGTTAAGAGGGCACAACTCACCCAACATGCATGCATGCCACCATGTGACTGGTAGGATCCAAAAATTTATGTTTATAGCTAAGAAAAAGGATGTTTGTAGCCAAGCTCACGCGGAGCAGCCCACCATACGACTTGTAAGATCCAAAAATTTATGACTATGACTCCGAAAAAACATTTTTACAGCTAGGCTCACGCGGAGCAACAGGGACACTGTGACAGTTATATCTTACTCGGAAAAACATGTTTACAACCAGGCTCACGTGGAGCAGGGACATTGTGACAGTTATATCTTACTTGGAAAATCTGTTCATAATCACCAGCTTATATTAAACCATTCTCTTCGCTCTTCCACACTCCAACCAAAAATTATTCATATATACATACATATATAGGTGCTTCTTCCATTCCTAATCCAACCAGTATCTTGTTGGAATTTAATTCCAACTGCAGCAACAGTTAAACAGAAATCGCAAATAATGTCTCATCGCAAATCAAATTAATCCTTTCACCTGTCTTTCGCACTGCGACGCGACGTGATGCGATCGTGCAATGCGATCGTAGATCACAGATTGCAACTTTCGCCCATTGCGCGTTAAGCCCTCCATTTTGTATCCGTCGATTACGATACTATGACACAATATCATCGCACATCGCCGCTTCTCACCTCATCTCATCCTCTCGATAATGTTTTGCAATGCAATCGTGCCGCTCATCTACTGATCCGACTGCCCATATTTGTTCCTTTCAAATGCACGCCACTGCCATACTGCATTTACGCACTTTACCTGTTTGTGTTCCCAAAGGAGGAGGAAGATCAGATCCGGGCTTTGCGCCATAACTGCTCACCAACAGCATTAAAGAAAAAGCATGGCCGAGAAGGAAAGAACCAGCCTCGAGCCGGCCGCAGCATTTATCAGTTATGGGTTTCCACACAACCGACTCAAGAATTACAGCAAAGACTCTGTCAGAGAGTTAAAGTGGTTGATGGACTGTTATGACCCCTAATGCACTATATATGTGTAGACACAGCAGTGTAGATAGAAGAAAAGAAGATTGATGAGAGGTAATGCACAACAGTGCAGAGAAAATTCCTTTTGTTGTGGAACTGAAGTGTTCCTGTTGTAATCCGTCTATTCAGAGGAAGACCCATTTTGTAACAACAGTTGTTTTTTTTTTATGAATAGAAAGTTTTATTGTGCATGTAAAACTCTGTCATTTCAGAAATCAATTTTTTTTTGTTTCCGCTGTGTTAAGAAACAAAGTATTATTCTTTGTTCATTTTGTTTGGAATCACCAGAAATCCCCGACATGGTATCGGAGCTGGTCTAGGCACTCAGTGAGTAAAAAAAAAAACAGAGTTTGTTTTTCACTGTAGGAGCTGTAAGAGGCTTATTCAGCAGAGAATTTTTATTTTTTTTTTTTGCTTGTTTTAAATTATACAGTCAGTATCTCTTCTTTACTTATATAGGTTAAGATGGCAGATGCTGGAACCAGTTTGAAAAATTCCCAACTGCCACAGTTTAATGGGAAAAATCACAGTTATTGGTCCATAACAATGAAAGCATTGTTTGCTTCTCAAGGAATATGGGAGCTGGTTGAAACTGGCTATGTTGAACCTACAGATGCAACAACATTGGCTGCTTTGACAGTAGCAGAAAGAAACCAGTTGAAGAGCAACAGAAAGAAGGATGCCAAAGCCCTCTTTTTTCTCTTCCAATCAGTACATGAAAGTGTTTTTCCACGTATTGGAGCAGCAACAAAATCCAAGGAGGCATGGGATATTCTCAAAATTGCCTATCAAGGCATGGAGAAGGTGAAGACTGCAAAGTTGCAGATCTTGAGAAGAGACTTTGAAACACTCAGCATGAAGGAATCTAATACAATAGATTCATTATTCACTCAGGTTATTGGGTTGATAACCCAGATAAGATCTCATGGTGATATTCTTGAAGAAAGAAGGATTGTAGAGAAGATCTTGAGAAGTTTACCCTCAAGGTTTGAAGCTGTTGTGGTAGCAATAGAAGAAACAAAGGATCTCTCATAGTTCACCGTAGATGAACTGAGTGCTTCTCTTATATCTCATGAACATAGACTGAGTAGAGGAATAGATTCCTCTTTTGAGCAAGCATTCAAGACTCAGATGTCTTTTGGCCAAGGAAAAGGTCAAGGCAGAGCAAATAACAGAGGTCATGGAAGAAGCCAAAACAAAGGCAGAAATAATCCTGCAAGCACAAGCGAAAGGAGTTGCAATCAGAACCAAGATGAAGGTTCAAGCAAACAACAAGCTCATGGACAAAGGTATGACAAATCCCAAGTCCAATGTTATTATTGTAAGAAATATGGGCACTACGCCAGTGAATGTAGGAAAAAAAAATGACATGAATAGTAGGCAGAATGCTAATTTTTCAAATGAAGAAGATAAGAATCCAAAGATTGTGTTGTTAACATGTAACATTGCACAAAACAAACAAGAAGATTTTTGGTTCTTAGACTCAGGTTGTAGTAATCACATGACTGGAAATATTGCAATGTTTTCCAATCTGGATGAAAATGTGAAATTTGAGCTAACAACAAGAACTGATAGTAAGATATATATCAAGAGAAAGGGAAGAGTCAATATCCGAGCAAGAAATGGAGAACACATGATTGTGCCAGAGGTATACTATGTACCTAGTCTGAAATGTAATCTTTTGAGCATTGGACAACTCATTAACAAAGGTTACAATGTGTTCTTCAAAGATGATATATGTACAATCAAAGACATACCTCCAAGTAAGAATATCATTGCATAGGTGCAGATGACCGACAATAGAATGTTTCCTCTCAAACTCAGGGCAGATTTGAAGGAAGGAAGAAATATTGCAGCTGTAACACAAGAAGTCTTTCAGGAACAAGTGAAAGATGAGAATTGGTTGTGGCACTTGAGATTTGGACATCTCAATTTCAGAGGCTTGAATTTGTTGCACGGAAAGGGAATGGTAAAGGGATTGCCATTGATCGAGAAATAGGACAGCCTTTGTGAAGGCTGCATCTTGGGCAAGCAACACAAAACAAGCTTTCCAACAGGAAAGAGTATAAGGGCAAAAGCACCCTTGGAAATTGTTCACTCTGATGTGTGTGGACAGATGCAAATACCATCATTTGCCGGAAATAAATATGTTTTAACTTTCATTGATGACTACACCAGAAAGACATGGGTGTATATGCTGAAACAGAAGAGTGAAGTGTTTGAGAAATTCCGCCATTTAAAAACTCTTGTTGAGAAGCAACGTGGGCATTATATCAAAGTGCTTAGAACAGATAGAGGAGGAGAGTACATTTCCAAAGACTTTCTGCGTTTTTGCAGAGAGAATGGCATACAAAAGTAGTTCACTGTGAGGTATACACCTCAGCAAAACAGTGTTGCCGAAAGGAAGAATAGGACCATTCTTGACATGGTTAGAAGTATGCTGAAGGCAAAACACTTGCCGCATGAGTATTGGGCAAAAGTTGTCACTTGGGCAATTTACATCTTGAATAGATGCCCAACTAAAGCTGTCATGAACCAAATACTAGAAGAAGCATGGAGTGGTCAAAAGCAAACTGTCACTCACATGAGAGTATTCGGTTGTGTAGCATATGCACATATACCGGATCAGCTAAGGAAGAGGCTTGACAGTAAGGGGGAGAAGTGTGTCTTTATTGGCTATTGTGATGAGTCAAAAGCATACAAACTCTATAATCCATCCACCAAGAAATTGATAGTAAGCAGAGATGTGCAGTTCATTGAAGATGAAGCTTGGGATGGAAGCTTAGAGAAGACAGTGAATGTGAAGACAATTGTGTCTCACGAAGAAGAAGAGGAAGGGACAGCAACAAATAATCCTTCCTTGGTGGCTCCTCCTCCACCACAACAAGTACAACAAACCACAACACAAGTTGGAATTCGAATAGCCTTAAGAATTCAAGGAAGTGCTTCTTCAAGCACACCACAGGGATCAGAAATACCCTCAGGTTCGGATGGAACTTCAAACACACCAAGAAGACCAAGATTCAGAAATCTGAATGAGATTTATGAACAACGAGAGGTAAGTAACAATACCGGTCTGAATTCATTATTCGCTTTGTATTGTCATGTTGATGACCCAATTCATTTTGAAGATGCTGTAAATGAAGATAAATGGATTGAATCAATGAATGAAGAAATTGGTGTAATTGAAAAGAGTAAAACATGGGAGTTAGTGGACCTCCCTGAAAGAAAAGATGCCATTGGAGTTAAGTGGGTCTATAAGACCAAAAAAAATGCTGAAGGCAAAATTGACAGGCACAAAGCAAGACTTGTTGTGAAAGGCTACAAGCAGCAACAAGGCAAATACTATGATGAAACCTTTACACCAGTAGCAAGGATGGAAACAGTGAGGACAGTGTTATCTATTGCAGCACAACACAAATGGAAGATTTATCAGATGGATGTTAAATCTGCATTCCTAAATGGAGTGTTAAAAGAAAAGGTTTATGTTGAACAACCTCCAGGTTATGAAGTTGATGGCCAAGAGAATAAAGTTTGTAAACTGAAGAAGGCTCTTTATGGGCTGAAGCAAGCTCCAAGAGCATGGTACAACAGAATAGATGCTTATCTGATTGAGAATGGATTTGATAAGTGTGATGGTGAACCCACACTCTACATAAAGGAGAATGAAACGGTAAGAATTATTATTGTTGTTTTTATATGTAGATGATTTGATTTTTATCAAGCAATGATGCTTCTCTCATTGCTGATTTTAAGCACTCATGAAAGTGAATTTTGAAAGACTGATTTGGGCCTTCTTAAGATGATTTTCTTGAATCGAAGTAAGACCAAAAGTGAAAATGGTGTTTTCATTTCTTCAGATAAATATGTAGAAGCTGTGTTGAAGAGATTTAACATGTAGACAGCAGCAACTGTGAAACCTCCAACTGTAATGGGGTTGAATTGACCAAAGAAGATAGCAACAAGGATTTTGATTCAAAATTGTACAAGAGCATAGTTGGCAGCCTTATGTACTTGACTGCAACTAGGCCAGACATTATGCACGTTGTGAGTTTAATCTCCAGATTTATGGAAAGACCGAAAGAGACTCATTGGTAGGAAGCCAAGAGGATTCTAAGGTATGTGAATGGAACGAAGGGGTTTGGTATTTTATACTCCTGTTCTGAAAGTTTCATGTTGATAGGATACACTGAGAGTGATTGGGCTGGAAGTGTTGATGATAGGAAAAGCACATTGGGATATGTGTTTCATATGGGATCGGGAGCCATCTCATGGGCTTCCAAGAAGCAACCAGTTGTGTCTTTGTCAACAGCAGAGGCAAAGTATGTGGCAGCAACAGCAGCAGCATGCCAAGCAGTGTAGCTGAGAAGAGTTCTCAGAGATTTGTGTCATGAACAAGAAAGGGGCACAACCATTTACTGTGACAATAGCTCAGCAATAGCATTGTCTAAAAACTCTGTTTTTCATAAAAGAACAAAGCACATAGATACCAAATTTCACTTCATACGTGAATTGATTAACAATGGTGAGATTGTTTTGCAGCACTACAGAACAGAGGATCTGCTAGCTGACATCTTGACAAACCCATTGGGAAAGAAAAGTTTTGATCATTTCAGGAAATGTCTGGGTATGAAGAAAAACCCAGCAGTTGAAATTAAAGGGGAGTGTTGGAATAAATAATTTAAACTGCCTCCCTGCGATGTGATCAAGTCGTAGATTGCATATCGCACATTTTCTTGATTAACCTTCATTGTGTCCCTTCTATTGACTGCGATTGCGATTTCGCGATGCGATCTGATCGCATGTAGAAAATCGCATGTTTCAAACAGCTATGGCAGCGGTGACAAATCTTTTCTTTTTCTCCGATGCGATGTTGTGATAAGCCATGCATTAAATTCAGATAGGATATTTTCAGCCGTGTAATTAATGATATTTACGGCGGTTGGTAAATGTAGGTGAAATCTTTAATTTTATTGTTTTTTATTTTTTGGAAGTATGGGCATGAGAAACACGTATGAAAGATATTTTTTGTGTTTTTCATTATATATATATGAAAACGCAATGGAAGATATATGTGAGAGCAGAATTAGAAAATGAGAAGCTTTCTTTTCTGCAATGCACAACAGTGCTGAAACTCTAATTTTTCTGAGATAGTAAAGTTAGTTTCTGGAACTGAAGTGTTCCTGTTTGTAATCCCTCTGTTAAGAGGAAGACTATTTTGTAACAACAATTTTTTTAATACAAGTTCAATTGTTTGTTATAGATCCTGCGTTTAAGTATCAGAGCGTTGTTCTCAATGAAATTACTTTTGTGTTTGAAATGAATAGAAATTTCCAACAGGAACATGAGGTTGCAAGAAATCGAACTCCACTTGGGAAATTTGAAATTGAATTAATTCTTGTGAACAAATCATGGTAATAACCAACAAATTAATTGACCAAGGCATGGTCAATTTTTGGAAGTTGAAATATTCTTTGAGAAGGAAAAACATGGTAAGATGCTTACCTTTCAAAGTAAAGTTGTAGGCATCAGAAGCATGTCCTTTAAATCTCAGTGGAAAATAGGTCGGAGTACCCAGATTTGTTCTATTTAAACTAATTTTCCGAACTATCCAGTTCAAAACTGTTACAACTTATAAAATTTGAGGGCGGAAATATTCCACAACATTACATTTGATGTCAAAGAATTACATATTCTTAACTTCCAGTGGAAAATAGATCAAAGAGTCTGGTTTTGTGTGATTTAAATAATCATTTCCAACAAATTGGGTCAAAACTTTGTACATTTTGTGACATTTATGGTGAAAACAGTGCATAGCGTTCCGCTTGATCTTAAGTGAGTTTATATTCCCAAAGTGTTACTGCAAAGTAGGTAGGAATGAACGATTTATATTTCATCTAGGATTTCTAAAGGAAGCTAGACTCCGAGTGTTGCAGGCCTGTGTGATTTCTTAAGTTTAGATTCATTGTCAGGAAAGTAGCAGGATTGGAGTAATTGTAGCGAAGAAATGTGATATTGTCAAATGAAGCAGCAACTTCTATGATACAGGTGTACATAAAGTTTCAGTGCAGGAGCCCCTCTTTTGATTATGCTATTAGTTTTTACGGACTAGAAGCACCGAGAAGAGTTTACAGTCTTAGAAGTAAGCCTGTCATTTTCTCAAGGATTCTTTGCGTTGTTATGAAATAATGTTTGCAATCTAGGGGTGTGATTTTTAGGGTATTTCTGAGGTTGTCAAAGTTCTTGTATATTTTTGTGGGGAATTTGTTGCGATGGCCACAATAAGTTGTTGGAAGCATATATTTTAGAAACATTTTCACTCAATCATGTTAGCTTCTCTAGATGAACCTTTTTTCTAAATGATATTGGCAAAATTCTTGTAATAGTGGTCTTGATCATCAGGTGTAGTTATAGGAAATTTTTTTCAATTGTAAAGAAATATTTTTCAGGGTTGCAATGAAGAACCTACCAGGAATGCCAAGGATAGCTAGTGGTCTCATGCTTCATCTAGGACAATTTATATTTGTTGGAGCTTCAATTGTTGTTATGATGACTGGCAATAATTTTTCAAATTATACAGCATTATGGATTTTATTACAATGTCAACTTGTGTAATGGGGCAAGAAAATTAACAGAGGAAAATGGTTAATAATTATGAACTTGGACATGGTTTTGTTTTCTTTCCCGATTAATCTACAAACTTAGTTAATAAGTGATGTTCTTATTCTATCATAGTTGGATACTCTTGAATGGGAAGTACATATATTGTGAAAGTTTCAAAACTTAAGCTATAGTTGAGCATTCCTATGACTATATGTCATGATTGGAAAGTGATGATTGGAGATATGCATAGAGAATAATCAAAAAATTGGTAATCATGATAAAGCATGGACATTACAATAATGGATAGTAAATCTTAATAAAAAATAGTAAATGAACAAAAATAAATGAGTACTTAAGTGCACAAATACAATGGATGCCTTGCATATAGAATTCATTGTGGGGGTGCAGTGAGTTGCATGGATATTCTTGCATATGTGGTGTAATTGAGGTCAAATAGTAAACTATGTTTCTGTTCAAATCATTAAACAAACCTCTAAACAAATGTCCATGTATAAAGGAAAAGTGGAGATTTAATCATTACAACTATGTTAATGGTATGATTAATTAGTGAATATGGTCAACATTTTACTCATACTTGTTCTGAGATGGCATGGATGCTATGCAAGGTGAAAGGGTAATAGAATACAAATTCATTGAGGTAAATTAGTAATAGCATCACCTCATCGTATTCAAAATCAAATGATGAGTTGTATGGTTTCTAGTTAAGAACATAACTTAAGGAAATTAGGTTATGCTTAAAACATCCCAAGAAGGGATATTGTGAAAGACAAGTCTTTTATAAGACTAAATACCTTGAAGTTGTTTTTCAAATTTAATGTGGCTGTGTTGATTAGCTCGCATGCAAAGTAGTGATGTAAATTAATTTGGATATGGTTTGTCAATAGATGAATTATTTTAGTAATAAAATAATCCAATTACACATCGTTTGACGAATCAAAACCTTATCAGGAGATTACGCATAAGGAAATAATCATTCATAGGTTGGAACCTAAGGGATTCTAGTTAAGTAAGTTAATATCTTAACCCATATATGCAAGAGGCATAAGGAACATATCAATTCATGGGATGAGATTGTGAAGTGGGTGCAAAGATGTAATACAACATCATGAATTAATAATGATCAACATCTTTTTAACCAGGTAAGGTATACTTGGAAATTGAACATGATAGGATTGATGCATTATAAGAATTCAAGGTGGCTTAATGATTTTTGCATAAACCATGAATTCATAACTGATCGCTTAGTTTAAGGGTTATTTAAGGCACTAACATGCAATTACCCTTGGGTCACACCTCACATAAAATTTAAAGGGTGTGAAGTGATGAATAGTATAGATTTCACTTATAACCTCTATATGGGGGGTGTATGTAGATGCATATTGTTTATTGAATGAGGTCATACCTATGTGGAGGTATAAAAAGGGAAAATGGTCAACCCTATGACATAATTTGTTTAAGTGTGGAATAATTTTTAGGAACTAACCAAATTTGTTATAATGATCATGAGACTTTAAATATCTATGATAGACTGAGTGTCGTAGTAAAAAGTCTGCCTTATGGTACATTTCATTGTTGTTAAAACTTGGTATAGGCGAAACTTAAAGGTATGGGTATGATTGAGTTATAGTGTGCATGATGACTATTATGATACTATTATTACATCACATCTGGGAGTGATTTACACATGACATGAAACTTTCTTAATTACATAGATGAACCATGATAAATGAATTTTAGTAGGATACTAACATGGTGGAAAAAAATGTGGATAAAGTTTATGTCATGTAGGTGACACCATGACGATGGTATTATAATTTGTACCACAGCCGAACTATGTACATCAATACATATGGGACCATGTGACTACATATGCTACAAGGTTGAAAAATGAAATGTGTATTGTTGTGTATAACATACCTTGTATGCAGGTATGCAATATTTATTGAATGGATGTCTGGCCAGGTAAATAGACCTGGAGGTTACCGAGAAGAAGGAAAGTACTTTTAGTACAAGTAACTATGGTTAATCGCAGTTTTGCGTACATACAATTTCAATGAATATATGTATATGCAAATATATATTGTTATGTGAAATAAACTATTATAAACTTGCAAGCATATTAATGTGGAAAATATGCTAACATATGTAATGTATGTAGAGATACTACAAGAAGCAGGTGTTCGACAAGAACACAAAGGATTGAAATAATGCAAGCAGAGGACATGCGTTCTTCAAATAAAATAAGCGATAAGCAATAGTTTCTTTCATAGTAACAGATTATGATATTTATCATGGTTAAACTTTGCATCGATAAATTCTCAAAAATGATTTGAAAAATGTGGGACAGGTAGCTATGGAAGGAGAGATGTTGGTAACACTCCTTGAGACTGATGTAGATATGGAAGGGGAGATGTTGCGAGCACTCCTCATGGCAGATGTACACCATAAAATTTACATCAAATGGCAGAGACATGAAAGTTGTTGATTTGGAAACCAACCACCTGTGAACGAGGATATGATGCAATGATACACCGAGGACAGTTTAAAATTTAAACGGGGGAGTATGTAACACCCCTCCCTTGTGTACTACATTATTGTAAACCTAAGCTAAGTTAAAGATAGGTATGATATCCTCCTTGGTGTGTTAAATTTTTGTAAACCTAAGCTGAGGGAAGCTAGGTTTGATACCCTCCCTTGTGGGTTAAACTATTCTACACCTAAGATGAGGAAAGCTAGGTGATATGTAATATAAAAAAATGTATTATTAAATATATTAATAAAATAAATCACTTGGAGGGTGGAGCACCAAGAGAGAGGAGTTGATTGCAAAATCCCATGAGGAATGGGATAAAGACAAATCTTTGATGATAAGCTTCTAGATGTGATTCTAGACAAGATTGGATGGATTGTATATCCATCAGATGGATGGGAGATAAATATCCATCGAATGTAAAATATTTGCAGGAGACAAAGGAAAGCTTTTATGTGGAAGAGCATCATGGAGATAGATAGAAGCTTTTCTAGATAAGACCTAGGCAAATCGAAAAATCCATAAGACAGGATGCCTCTAATGATAACTAAATCATGAAAGAGGGTATTAAATACCGAGTGCCTTGGTCAATTGAGGACAGTTGGTCCTTGGAAATATCTTCAGCTCCGGGGGAATCATAGGTGATTCATGGATGGGTGGTGGTGCTCCTCCCTCTAAGTGAGATTTAGTTGGTGTCATTCACATGGAATGGTTTTATGTTGATTTTTACACTCTCTCTATGTTACTATTCCAATTTCCTTATGAGTAGTTTTTCTTAGTTCTGAGAATATTTGAAGGAATTACCTATGCTTGGATATTAATAGATTTAATTATGTTCCCTCTATTCAAATGAGATTTACATGCATGGTAGGTGATCATGTTTAAATCCTTACTTGATAGGATGTTAAATCATTATGGATTTCTTAATTCCCTCTCTTATGGAAATGATGGTAGATTAATGCATGTGAATCACATGTGAATGCATATGCATGTCAAAGATATTGTGATCATATTTATATTTGAAGGTTTATGCATGTGAAAGAGTTATGCAGAAATGTCTCCCATACAATTGTTGACGATTCTTGCATGCTACTTAAAGAACTGACGATGTCAGGTCTCCCACTCATATTGGGACTTTTAATCATTGTTCTTAGCCTATTTAGCTACAACAAAACTCAAACATTTATTCCAAATATGATGAGATAGGGATATCAAAGAGTTCTATTAATTGTATGCTATAAATTGACCCTTGTCCTAGTTGCGTCTTAATGACTAAAGATTGATCTAAAAAGTATTGTAATCATTGTATCTTTAATGATTGATTTACTACACTAATAATGGCCACGAAAAACCCATCTGTAAATGAAGAATTCGTTAATTGAATGGAGCCTAACGACGAAATTTCCAGGTAGGAAAAGAGGTTCATTACAATTTTATGGAAAATAACAAAAATTATAACCATTGCAACGAATTTCCTAATTTAAAGAATTACATGGAAATTCTAAACAAATCATATCTTAACAATCACTCATTAAGGAACCAACTCCTTTAATAAAAAATGATTTTGACCTCTCGATCAATGGACATTACGGATGCCCCTACATCATAATCCCAGGGAACAAATATTCATGGACTCGTGCTCATGATTTCTTCAATAGATTTGCAATTTTTGTGTATGAATGTGGCAATCATCCAATTTTCATCTAAAACTATAAGGTTTTTCCACTTAACCAAGTATTTAAAATACTTTGTCCCTAGTTTTCTTGATCAATCTTTTGTCCAAAATTTATACAATTTGCAAAGTTTTAGTTGTTGGTAACTTTTTTCGCATTGTGATGTCTGTTGTTTATGATCATCACTTATTGGTTGTTATATTTCAAATTCATATTTGTAAAAATCTACTACATTAAATATTGGTGAAATTCCAACTCCAGGTGGTAATTCAAGTTCATAGGCATTAGCAAACAATTTCTTCACGATCCTTTGAGGTCCTGGCTTCTTAAATTTTAGCTTGTTATAATTGCCTTTCTGGGAATATTTCCTTTCGCAAGTGTGCAAGTACCAAATCTCCCACTTCAAAAATTTTCTCCCTTCTGCTAACATCTTCTCTACTCTTATATTGTGCACTGTTGTCATGCAGTTTTTGCTTTACCTAGTCATCGATTTCTGGTATGGCTATAGCAAAACCTTCTCTTGCTACACTTCTCTGCTTTGCTCTTCCTAAGTTTCTTAGCTCATGCACTCCTCTCGGGTGCATTCCATTACACAATTTGGAAAGGGATTTGTCTAATTCTTCTATTGGGAGTATCATTGTAGGCATATTCAACTTGTGCTAAAATTTGATCCCACCATTTGGGATGATCTCCAATCAAACTACATAGAATATTTCCCAAAATTCTATTCATTAATTTAGTCTAACCATTATTCTGTGGGTGATATGTTGGACTGAAATCCAATTCAGTGCCAAATTCTTCCATAATGTTCTCGAGAAATGTCCCAAGAATCTAGTATCTCAGTATAAAAAAATAATCTTAGGAATTTCATGTAATCTTTCCACTTCTTTAAATAACAAATTGACAACATGGATAACATCGCTATTCTTAGCACAAGGAATAAAGTGATCCATTTTTACAAATCTATGTACAACCACAAAGATAGAATCATTACCTTTTAGAGTTCTTGGCAGTCTTAAAACAAAATACATACTCATCCAGTCCCAAGGCCTCTCTAGAATTAGAAATGGGGTATATATTCTTGCTTTCTGAATTTTTCCTTCGACATATTGATAGGTTTTGCATTTCTTTACAAATATATACACATAAATCCTCAACTTTGGACAAAAATAATTGATCTTCAATAGTTCATAAATTTTTCCTTGTCCAAAATGTTCTCCAAGGCCTCCATTGTGTTTTTCCTTAATTGAATTTTCTCTCATGCACTAATTGGGAATACACAGTTGGTTGTTCTTAAACAGAATTCCATCTTAGATCATATAGCCAAGCCATGAGCTTCGATTTTGAGAAACTAGGTTCTTACAAGCTTCAAAGGCTTCCTTGAAATTTGCATCCTTCTCATACATTTCCTTCATAAAATAAAATCCCAACAACTAAATTTGACTTTCTTGTAGCAATAACTACCTCCTGCTCAAGGCATCTACAATTTTTAGACTATCCACTAATGTTCTTTAAAACAAATGTAAAACTTTACAAGTACTTGACCCACTTAATGTGCTTTTGATTGAGTTTAGGTTGCTGCATAATATATTGGAGGGCATGGTTATCAATATATAAAATAAATATCCTAGAAAATAAATAATGCCTCCATTTTTTAAGAGCTTGGACCACTACATATAATTCCTTTTCATAGGCTATATAGTTCCTTCTGACCTGATTTAGTTTCTCACTATAATAAGCAATGGTTATGTCCTCCTAGTTGAGTGCTTCTCCAATTGCATTATTGTTGGCATCACTTTTCACTTGGAAAGCATTACTAAAATATGGAAGTGCAAGGACTAGTTGTTCTATAATATTCTTCTTTAACATCTAGAACCCCTTATCATCTTCAACAGTCTACCAAAATGGTTGTTGATTCTTCTTAATTGTCTCTGCAATTGGTGCACTCATTTTGTTGAAGTTCCTCATGAATTTCGTGCAAAAACTCACCAAACCATGAAAACTTCTGACTTTAAAAATATTTATGGGAGAGGGCCATTCTAAAATATCCTTTACCTTTCTTGGATCCATCTTCAACCCTTCTATGGAAATGAGAAATCCTAAATATACAGGCTATGACTTTAAAAAGGAACATTTCTTCAAATTTCTAAGTAAGCTTTATTTTTGTAATCTCTCCAGCACATACTTTAAATGTTGTGGATGTTCCTCCTTTGACTAACTATAAACTAATATATCCATGTAAACAATTAAAAAATTCCCTTAAACTCTTGTAGTACCTAATTCATTGATTTCATGAATGTACTAGGTGCCTTGGAAAATCCAAATGGCATGCCTATCCATTCATACAATCCTTCATTATTTTTAAAGGAAGTTTTCCACTCATCTCCCTCTCTAATCCTAATTTGATGGTATCCACTTTTCAAATCAATTTTTGAAAACCGATTGGCACCATTTAAATAATCCAACAAATCATCAATGCATGGAAAAGGAAAATGGTACTTGATTGTAATCTTATTCAAAGCTCTAGAGTCTATACACATGCACCATCCATCATCCTTCTTTGGACTCAATACTTAAGGAACTTCACATGGACTAATACTTTCTCAAATAAGGCCCTTATCTAACAACACCTACACTTGTTTCCTGACTTCCTCATTCTCCTTAGGTGTCATACGCTAAGCAACTCTGTTGGGCAGACTTTCTCTTGGTATCAGATTGATATGATGGTTGATACTCCTTATAGGTGGTAGTTCATTTGGAAAATCATCCACAATAATGTCATGGTGTTCCTCCAACAATTCTTGAATTTCTAAAGGAAAATCAGAAAGTATAGTGGAAGTAATAATTACTCTAGGTTTGATAACAATAACAAAATTTACCTATTCTACCTTCAATTGTTGCAAAACATCTTTTCCACTCATTAACAAAGCTTTAGGATCACAATTTTCAGAAGACCCTTCTTCTTGTAGTGGAAAAAAAGTATGGTTGATACCATCCTTATGAAACTTATAAGTATTCATTTTTTCCATCATGTATAACACCTTTTTCAAACTTCCAAAACCTACCTAAAAAAATATGAAACACATCCATCGACACCACATTTCACAAGATATTATCCTTGTAGTTTCCAATATGAATCTCTATCTCAGATTGCTCATTCACCAAAATTTGATTTCCTTTCTGCACCCAAGACACCTTATAGGGTGTGGGGCTCTTCTTCCTATTAAACTTTAGTTCTTCTACAATCTCTTTAGACACCAAATTGTCAGCACCGCCACTATCAATCACCACTTTATAGCACTTCCCTTCAAATTTGCAAACAGTTTGGAACAAGCCTCTCCTTTGGACTAGCTCAAAAACTTCTTTCTCCTGCTTAATCAACAACTTTTTCATGATCAAGGTCTCTCCTGTCTTTGGCACATTCTCAACTTCCTACACCTTTTCTTTTTCTTCCTCTATTTCATATAATTTAGAATATTAGATTGTTGTGCTAATATTCTCCTCGGATTAGAAACACTTTCATTGTGCTTAAGGATTCATGAATTTTTGCAAGTGAAATGATGAGTTTTTATGTTAATTTTATGAGCAATTTAACATAAATAAGAGATTGAAAAACAACAAAAACATGTACAGAACATCATAAAAAACACATTAGAACAAAAACATGTTAAAGGAGTTCACCCCTCCTGGGCTACATCTCCTTGGTTCAGCTTCCAATGGCTTGGACCTCTCTATTATGCTCCAAAAGTGTAAAAATATGTGCTTACAATGCTCAAATGCTTATGAACCCTGCTCCCATGAGTCCATAAATAAAAATGGCTATCTAGCCTCTTTTGCATCAAATTTGGCAGAAAATTGAATAAGTTATGACCTCCCCTAGTTTTCCCAATATTTTCTCCAAAAATTGCACCATTTCCGCCATGATCCTACAATTTCGCTCCAAAAACTGCTAAGTGGGTGAAAATTTCATCGAACAATGGACATAATTTGTCGAAACCGAAAACTCCATTGTAAATCACAATCGACAAGAACTGACAGGCCTTATGGTTTGTGAACATAGCGTGGGTGGTATGCATACAAAGAGACTTTGCACTGTGTGATATGTGATTGTAATATCGCAATCACAACCTGAACTTATCAGGACCAATTCAGTAACACTTCCCTTTTGCGATGTGAGATTGAAATCATAACATTGCACCCTGGATTTCTCTGGGTTCGATTCTTTAATGTCGACCCGCCTTTGATATGTGATTTACAAAATGTGGGGCCAATGATAGCCTACCACTTTGATTAGGTGCTCAAAATTAGGCTAAAAGATCAAAGTGTCAAAATCTTGATCAAATTAGCTTCAAATTGAAGAGCTCATCATTATGATTCCAACGGTGTGAATGACACTCAAATCCAAGCTCATATGAAGAAACTAGAGCAAGTCAAAGTTCTAGTTTGACTTGGACAGATGGTAGGAAAAGATGATGTGACAAGGCCCTTCAGCAAATGAGCAGGTGCCAAGTGGTAGGCCACCATTAGCCCTCTCATATCGCAAATCACATGTCACAGGTGGATAGTGTTAAAAATCAACCCCGGAACAGCCAGGGCTGTGATGCGAGAAATTGCAATTGTACTTCGCAAAAGACAGGCGAAAAGGTGTTAAAGGATCAACCCCACAGTTGCAATGCGATGGATCAGCCCAAAGTTGTGATGCAATGGATCATAATCACACTTCATAGAAAGTAGAGTCCCACATTATATTACCCTCCTGTTCTCCACCAATTTTGAAATGTGATAGGTTCCCGAAATTGATGTGACTATAGGTTTCGGTTAATTGTTTGGTCGGGTCCGCCAAATCACAATCACACATCGCCCCGCTGCGATCACAGACAATAAGACCGTTGGTTTGCTCACTAATTGCAACTTGTGACAAGATAATCGACTAACATATTATGGCCCACTCAATGGAAAATTTTTTTCCCAATTAGCGCATTTTTGGGGCTAATTTTTAGGATCATGCCGGAAATGGGGTAATTTGTGGAGCGAATATTGGGATAAGTAGAAGAAGTCATAACTTCTTCATTTTTCCACCAAATTGGATACAAATAGAGGCTATATAGCCATTTTTGGACATTCTGGACTCATTGGAGCAGGTTTCAGAAGCATTTGAGTATTGTAAACATAGAGTTCTACACTTTTGAGCATAATAGAGAGGCCCAAACCATTGGAAGTTGGACCAAGGAGAACTAGCCCAGCAGGGGTGAACTCCTTTATCATGTTCTTATTTTAATGTGTTTTTGATTATGTTCTATACATGTTTATGTTACTGTTCAATTTCTAGTTTATGTTAAATTGCTTATTAAATTAACATAAAAACTCTTCATTTTACTTGCAAAAATTGATGAATCCGTCAGCACAATGAAAGAATTTTGTTAATAATCTGAGGAATATCTTAGCACTACAAACTAATATTCTAAATCATATCACACTTGGTTCTTCCCCATTCATTGAAGATTCTTGCCACGCCATCTTCTCCTACCATCTGTCCAAGTCAAACATGAAATTTAACTTTCTCTAACTTCTTCATATGAACTCGGAATCAAGTGTCGTTCACACTGTTGGAATCAGGATGATAAGCACTTCGATCTGAAACTAATTTTATTGAGATTCTTCCACTTTTATTTTGAGCCTAATTTTGAGCACCTAATCACTCCTCCCCACTGGAAGCCTTTTGGACCCCAAAAGCATTAAATAATATGCAACTACTTTCTACATTGTTTGCACCAAAAGTGTCCTAAAAGGTCATCCTTCCTTCTCCTTCACCTTTGTCCTTTAGAGCCATAAGTGATGAGTTGACACTTGCATCTCCTACAAAACTCTAGTATATGTCTTGCAAATTACATGTTTAGCTATATGACCAAAAAAAATGAGCCAAGCATCCCACGCTTGCCACGAGTTTATAACACATACTCCATGGTCAAGTTTACATAAAAATGGAAACAATAATCTAGCTATCAATACAAGGCAAAACATAATTGTTGCTTTAACAAGTGATGGAAAACACATCATCATTGTAACACGTGATTTACAAAAATAATTCCAAACACTATTGTTGCTTCAAAAAGTGATGGAAACACATCATCACTTTCACGGTTTTAAATGCAACACAAAATAAGGCCAACATTCTACCACACCTAGAAGAACCATCTCTCACTTATAAAAGTCACTAGGTCGTCTCCTTGTGGCACATTCGTTGGTCGAACAATTGTTTCACCTGTTTTATGCATGGATGCTTTGTCCTTACGGCGCTACTCTAGATGGAGCCTCCAACATGGGGCTCTTTTATGACCACCTCTATCGCAATGAATACAATAAGCCTTCTTCCTCAAGATCTGATTTGCCTTCTTCTTTGCATGTTATTAAGAGGGTATTTCATGCCTCATCCTTTTTCATGCTGGTATTCTCCTCTAGCACTCAACAACCACATGGTTTTGCAATCCACAAAAATGACAAATTCTTCTATGCCATGATTTTCATTCATTATTAACAATATGGTTGTAATCATAATGACCATTACAATACTAAGATTGGTTATACCTTTATTTTTAGTATCTGATACGGTCATGGGAAGGAGAGCTTGCCTCAACTCTTTCTATGCAATGCATATTTCCATGGTTTATGGTGATGTGTTTCCATCATCCTCTTTCCTCAACAGTTTCAACAATGTCGTGGAAGCTTCTAATATCTTTGAGCACAGTCCTTCAGTGCACCCCAACCTTGTGACTTGAGGTCCTTTCACAACCTCCAATGGTTGATTTATGCCTTGGCCATTAACACCAAGTCCTTCTTCTTCCTTGTACCTCATCGCGGTAAGGAGTCTCATGTTTGTCCCTGTAATGGGTACTTCCACACTTCCAGCATAAATTATACTATGCGAAGACAAAACTGAGGAGAAATCAACATGTTTTACCTCCACTGTGAATTTGGAATGAACCGATGAGGGCTTGTCATCATCTGTTGTTGATAGTTCATTGGTTGTTTTGGCACATTCCCCAAACTCCTTCCTGACATATCCAAGTCCTGTCTAACAGTGTAATTCTTCTACTTTGATGGGGTTTATGATGCCCTAGCCATTAATACTGAGGCCCTTCCCTCATACCCCATTCTCCTTAACAATTTTGTGCTGACTCTTGTGGTATGATTTTCAAAAATGGAGAAGTCGACATTAAGAAAAATACATAGAGTTGAAGAACTACTTTTTAACTCATGGGGGTCACACTACAACTTTTCCAAGGCCTCATCATTGGCTTGCAACTAGCATAGAAAACTATGTTTCTCCTCTTTCTCTTCTCGTAGTAGCCTTCTTAATTCATCATTTTCTTCTTGAAGTCTCTGGTTAATCTCCCCATTTCGAGGAAGGCAATGAATAATATGCATAAGCATAGGGAGATGTGGATGATGCATCACTTTCTGTTCTCTCTGTCTCCTCCTGTATTCTTTTCTCATATGCTTCATTTTGTGAGTTTGAAGAACAAGTGTTAGCAATGAATTATTTTCCTTTTAACCCCATGGCTGTAATTTTAGTTTCATCACCCAAATCAAATCCCAAATCCTCTTGAATGACGACAACTGTATTTTCTTTTCCCTTGTTGTTGTTTCTATTTAGTCTCATTTCAAGATAAAGCTTCCAACAATGATCCTCATTGTGACCCTCTCTGGAACAATGTTCTCATATTTTTTTCTCTTCTTCCTTTTTAATGGATGCATTTTTCTTTCCCTCGAAACTCTTTTCTTTCTCTTTATCCTTAAATGGCTTTTTACTACCTACTTTTGGGGTGTTTTTCCCTCTTGCCTCAAGATAAGTGCCTTGGACACACACATTCATCTAGACTATTGGGATTAAACATTAAGACAGTATGCCTAAGGTAACTGTGTAAACCCGCTATGTACTTCAACAATGTGTCATGTGATTGCAAATCTACACCTAACATCAAAGACCTTTTTCTGAATTCTTAGGTGTAATTTGCACATTTTGACCTTTAAGATCTCTAAATTTTTGCCAATTCATGATGGATTTCTACATATAAGATAGGGGGTAGAATTATCTTTTGATTTCAATAATGAAATCATTCCAATAAAATGAGATCTTACCATGTTTCTTAATCTCCTTTTGGGTATTTGATTCCCACCATACCAGTGTTGCACCCTCCATTCTCAAGGAATCTAACTGAATCTTTATGTCATCCCATTCAAGGTTTTGAATCCCACAATAGACCTCCAACTAATGAATTCAATTATCAAGCTTCTCTGCATTCACTTCACCAATATACATAGGCAACTCAAATTTAACATCAAGTTTTAAAAAAGGTGATTTACCAATTCCTTTTGAAGTATGATGATGAGTTTGAGTAAGGATTGTGTTAGTGGAAGAGGGTGAAGATGCTTATGAAGAAGAAAATGAAGAAGATGGTGGAGAGGGTGGAGGTTTGTCTCCATTTACATTACCTCCGTTTCCATTACCTCCTCCTAAAGAGCCTCCTCCTTTGGGAGGTTTGGAACTTTCCCCTTGTAACCTGGTATTCCTCTCTTCATAGAGGACCTTTACCATCTCTTTCATATCAAACAAATCCTTTCTAAAGGTATTCTCATCTTCTGTCATGTTTGTAGGTTCTCCTTCATGAGACATGATCTTTGGAGTCTCAACTATAACTTGAGGTTGAATTGGTGTTGGAGATTATCGCAACCTTGCTCTCCTTCCCCTTGACCCAATTTCAAGGCTTCCAACCAGCTTCCCTTCTCCTCTTTTGATCTTTAACCTTGTAAACATGACATAAACTTGCAAACAATTAAATCCTTCTTTCACAAAGAAAACCTAAAGGCTCTGATACCAAAATGATCTGATTTAGAATATTAGATTGTTGTTCTAAGATCCTCCTTAGATTAGAAGCAAAATACTTTCATTGTGCTTAAGGATTCATGAATTTTTGCAAGTGAAATGATGAGTCTCTATGTAAATTTTATGATCAATTTAAAATAAATAAGAGAATGCACAACAACCTAAACATGTATAGAACATCATCAAAAACACATTACAATAGGAACATGATAAAGGAGTGCACCCCTCCTAGGTTATGTCTCCTTGGTCCAGCTTCCAATGGCTTGGGCCTCTCTATTATGCTCCAAAAGTGTAAAAGTATGTGTTTACAATGATAAAATGCTTCTGAAACCTGTTCCAATGAATCCAAGAATATCAAAAAATGGCTATCTAACCTCTTTTTACATCCAATTTGGTCGAAAACTAAAGAAGTTATGACCTCCACTAGTTTTCCCAATATTCGCTCCACAAATTACACCATTTCTAGCATGATCCTATAATTTCATTTCAAAAAGCGCTAATTGGGAGAAAATTTCATTTCGTGGTGGCCATGAGCTATCAACACCAACAACTCCATCGCAAATTACAATCGGAAATAACCGGTGGGTCTTATGGTTTGTGAACACGACGTGGGCGAAATGTGATTGTGATAAGCGGCGAACTCGATGGAAATATCAACTGGAATATAACTGTATCACATCCAAAGTATATCGCAATCAGCGGAGCCAGGGTAATACGTACAATGATACTTTGCATTGTGCGATAAGCGATTGTGATATCGTAATCACAACATGAACCTATCAGGGTTGATTCCGTAACACTTCCCTTCTGCAATGTGTGATTGTGATCATCACATCACACCCTGGATTGGTCTGGGGCTGATTCTTTAAGGTCGACCCACCTCCGATTTGCAATTTGAAAATGTAGGGTCAATGGAAACCTTTCACTTGGCACTTCCCCATTCACTGAAGAGTCCTACCAGATCATCATATCCTACCATCTATCCAAGCCAAACTTGAACTTTGACTTGCTATAACTTCCTCATATGATCTCAAATTCGAGTGTCCTTCACACCATTGGAATCAGGATGACGAGCACTTCGATCTAAAGCTAAGTTTATCAAGATTCTATCACTTTGAGTTTGAGCCTAATTTTGGGCACCTGATGACTATTGGAGCAGCGACAACATTCCTTTGGCTTGTCTCTATGTTCTCTAGATAATCATATGCCATGTGTTCAAGCTTTCCACATCTATAGAAATGAACCTCTCTTCCTCTACTTCTTCCTGTTGGGTATACGACCAAAGTCCCACATTGACTGAAGTGGGGAGGATCATGGGTATATAAGGATGGACAAATATCTCCATTGGTATGAGGCCTTTTGGGGGTAAAGCCCAAAAGCAAATCCATGAGGGCTTAGGCCCAAAGTGGACAATATCATACCATTTTGGAGATATGTGGTGCCCAGAGTCCTTACAAGTGGTATCAAAGCTAGGTTTGAAGTTAGCCAAGTGGATGAATCCTCAAAATGTCGAACGAAGGTGGTGGGCCCTGATAATATCATGATGGGATCCATGGATGAGCTCGGTTAGATAGGGGGTGTGCTCCAGATTCTTCATGGATGTGTCCTGGTCCCAACACGGTGAAGAGGAGTTGACCTGGGATAGAGCAAGCTCTTGAGGCAGGTAGTGCTCCATGTAAGGCGTGAGATTCCAACGCATTGGAGTAGAGAATCCTGGTTGGTAGAGAGTGGAGAGATGGATAATCGTTTGAGGGGAGGCTCGATGGTCCTTTGTTCGAGAGGAGGATTGTTGGGTATACGACCAAAGTCCCACATTGACTAGAAGTGGGGAGGATCATGGGTATATAAGAATGGACAAATATCTCCATTGGTATGAGTCCTTTTGGGGGTAAAGCCCAAAAGCAAATCCAAGAGGGCTTAGACCCAAAGTGAACAATATCATACCATTGTGGAGATATGTGGTGTCGAGAGTCCTTACACTTCCTCACCCCCTGGAAAATTATCTTTGACCTCTAGATTCTCCTTCTTGTTGTCGTTTTGGACTTGAGCCACTAGCTCCATATGTTGGTGCAATAGATCTCCCTCTATTTGTTTTCTTCTATCTTCCTATAGTAGTACTCTTACCTTTACTAGCTTGCTTTCTTGCAATCTTTTCTTCAACCTTTGAAGCCAATTGATATGAATCCACCACTGTATTAGGTGAAAGTACACTAATCTCATCATGAATGTCTAGTTTAAGACTATATATATATATATATATATATATATATATATATTATATATATATATTATATATATATATTATATATATATATATATAATACATATATTATATAATTATCTGAATATCCTTCCCTAATTTTCACCTTGTATAATTATTTTGAATACTCTCTGACGGTCATTCCTCTCTGCTTAAGGTTATACATACTCCTAAATAAGGTAAGATGGTAATGTTTCGGAAAAAGCTTACCTTTGAGTTTCACCGCCATCCTGTCCCAACTTTTAATATTCTACTTGTTCTTTCTCCTTCTCTCTTCTATGTACACCATCCTATAGGTTTTAACCCCGTACAAAAATCACCTGCATACGAATTCTAGAAAACAAAAACTAAACAAAGGCAAGAGAATAACACATAAAACACATATACATAGATATTTTCCCTTGGATCCTAAAACTGGGACTACCAACATGATTTTTTTATTAGGTTCCTTTCATATGTTACAATACATATATATACATGCCAAAGCATCCAATACCATGGACCGAAAACCATCGCACCTAAAACCATGTGCGAAAACCATAGGTAGGTTCGCCCACCTAATATAGGGCCCAAAAAAAATTACCTGGGGTATAGGGGGGCTACCCGCCCCCCTAAAACCCCCTGTGACCCCCCACTATGCAATCGGCCCAATGAAGGGGGGGATCCACCCCCACTCTAACCCCTCGGTTAACTCAGTCAACTAGTCATGGAAAGAATATAACACATCCCACCAGAGAGTTCCATGACGCTTTAATTTAGTTAAAATAAACTAAACTTTTATCTCTTCATATTCAAATAATTTGTCCATTTTTGTGACTCAGTCAATAAGCTCCAATGGGTTCCTGTTTCCTATATAAGAGGATATATCTAGTTTGGGCCTCATAACAGTTCCCAAAACTACCTTCAATTGTTTAGATTTTGCAGGTTCTTCTACTATTTCTTCTGAATATTCTTCCTCTTATGGACTCACATATCCCGCTTCTCATTCTCTATGCAAACTAGCCTCCATTGTTTCCATTCTAGCCTCCAATCACTTCATCACCCTCTATACTTCTTTATTAGCAACTGGCCTTTGTCTGTATCCTCTTACGCCTCGTCTAGTGCCAAGATCAACTATGGGTAGCATTATTACTTCTTGATCATGAAGTAGACATATGATCTTCTCTAATACCAATTGATGCAAATCTACTTAGATTTTCTTTAAATTCCCCCCTAAGTTGGTTCCCAAAATCAGTGCCCCCTTCAACCCTTTCGGGATATAAATCCCACAAAAATCATGGTGGGAAGATTTTTTACACATTGGGAGTAAGAATGGTGACCAACTCTAAGAAATTATGGTTGAATTTACACATACAATGGTCCTCGCAAAACTCTATGCTCGTATATATATACCCATGACCCCAGAACCCAAAAAATATTAAAATAACAATTCATAAAGGTTAATGACACTCTAACATCCGAGTATATAGTTTCGACTAGACCACCTTCCACCATTGACCACTTGGCCACCTATCAACCACTTGTTATGAAGACCTCTGCCTATCGACCCACTAGCAATGCCTGAATCCTAATTAAAGTTGCTTCCAACCTTGAGAATTCAGGGCAGGGAGAAAAATCTTGTCTGTTGCAACTTTTGTGAATAGATGAATCCCTAGTGTGAAACGATTTTTATAAATTCCAATTCATAAGCCTTACAAGATTTTGCGCTTCTAGGCAATCTATGTTACAAGTTTCAACGATTGAAAAGTTTTGGGTTTTGTTACTTGACGAACTTCACTGGAAACGAAAAATTGCTAAGCGTTGGGCACACTCAGTTTATATACATATGTATGATTATGTACTCCAAATCTTCTTGGCTCCAATGATTCCTCTTACTTCTCTTGGTTGTCATCTAGCTTGATCCACTCCTTTGAGCACCTCCTTTCTGCGTCTTTTCTACTCGACCTTTCTTTCACTCCTCCTGCAACCCAACTATATATATATATATATATATATATATAATTATATATATATACTATATATATATATGTGGTATGTTTCTCTCATCTGTGAAAATTAAACTCGAAAATAACTACAAGACCATGTGCATAGTGTGACACATATATGATATAGATAAGAGATTGCAGAAGGACTAGTTCTTGGGAAAAACTCTCACTCACCGCACACTCTGACCTATTTTCTTATTAATATCAAAATAATATATAGATTACAATATGGTTCATTCCAAATCCTTGAATGTAGGATCCAAAAGACCATTTTAGGTAAAATAACAAAATTACAATCGGTATGACAAATTGCCTAATTTAAAGAATTACATGACAATTCTAAATAAATCCTATCCTAACAACCATTCATTAAGGAACCAACTCCTTTAGTAAAAATGATTTTGGCCTCTCAGTTAATGGACATTATGGATTTCCCCGCATCATAATTCCATTGCCACTACAAAACATCAAATTCTTCATTAATAATAAGTATTGATATGAGTATGTCATTATGGGTTTTTGATTTTTCTTCTAAAAAAGTCTTATAAGCATCTTGGGTTCTTTCATTTATCGTCAAATATAAGTATGGAGTGTTTTTTAGTGTTTCTTGTGTTCTTTTAATTTTTTAATCTTTCTCTATATCACAACAAGTTTTAAAATTTTCTATTCCTTCATATATGGTTTAGGGCTATTTTGGTTATGTAATCCATTCAATATTTTCTGCAATAAGTAACATTTTATCACAATTTTGTTTTCTATAAGCATCTAGGTACTTTGTGAATTACATTATTATGGTGTTTGTGACTTCAAGAGATCTAGAATATTGCAACAACTATAGCTCTTGTAATTCTATCATGCTTCACAAAAGAATACCGAGGCTATTGAATACATGTCTTAGATGGCCAATACCGAGGCTATTAAATATATGTATGAGATGGCCTCGTATAAGATAGAAGACTTTAGATTTTGATATTGCCTTGTATGCATATTTCATACCGTGTTCCTATGGACAATATGAAAAGAACTTTTATTAGAAGGGGAAAGCTTTTCATTTTCTTGGGTTGTAATGTCTATGTAAAGAGCACTGTTGTCTTGCATGAATTGTTATCCACACTTTTTCATTTATTACATTTGTGACATATATAGATATAAAAATATTTTTTGTCTCATGTCAAATTGCAACATGGAGATGGTTTCGGCGATTGATTAGAATGATCTTACCTTGTTCCCCCAAGATTATGTTAACCAGATCACACTTTCTCATATTAATATTTACCTTCTCATTTGCAGGACCTAGTGGACATCATCTTTTTGCTGCCATGATTTTTAAATATTTGTGAAATCTTTTTTCATTGCTAAGCTTCATAGGAAAAATACCTAAAATTAAAATCCTTGAAAACAACTCATACTTAGGTAAACAACTTATTTACCATCAGCTATTGCTTATCATAATTTAAGCAAGTATTTGCATAAAAAAGGAATATGAAGAAGATGGAAATAAATATACCTACAAGGAGTTACTTCCCACAATTATTTATGTTTTCTTCAACGTTTTAACATGTAAGAGTAAAAGTGTAAATGTAAAAACTTAGTAGTGGTTATTACCCATAAAAAATTTATGCCAGTCCTTATCCTTAATAGACAATTAAGTTTTCCACTACATATATCAATTTGCAGTTTTTCTAAAAACATAACATCCACACAACAATTGTTTAGGTATAATGAATTACTTGTATTCATGAATAAATATGAAAAATTTTAAAAAGTCTTAATAAAATTATCTCAGAATTTTTGTTGAAAATAAATTTTTAATATTGTAAGTGGATCAATCTTTTTTCATCTAATAAATAAATAGACTAGGTCTCACCACATAAAAAAAATATTTAATCTAACAGATTCAATTTCGTTTACAATTTGTAGGTTACAACTACAAATAATATTATTTAAATTTCATGTTCTTAATTATTATTTAAATTTAACTTGAACTTTAAATTTGTATTTGTTCAAATTGCATAGTTAAAATAATGATTAATTAATAACCTAGTTATTATCACATCACTTTTTTTTTTTTTTTTTTTAGAAATGGTTATGACATTTCATTAAGTAATTGGCAAAAAGACATAGTTCCAGTTACAAACAGTGAAACTACTTTCTTGGCATCTCTCCAACCAGCGGGACATGGTGCATATGCTTATGAATCACCTCTTTTTACAATTTAGCAAATGAACTCTTGCTACTGATTTCCCGAGCTTATGAATGCATACAAACTGATTTAATAAAAGCCAAAAATACATAGAAAATTTAGGGGATTGGTTCCCAAGATATTTCATTATCTCTGAGAATATTTGTAGCACCTAGCTGGGCTACCTTATTTGCCTCTATGTCTGCTTCTTTGTTGTTGTTTCTCAGGATATGAAAGAATTTCAATTTTAGGAGCTTTGTCATGCTTTTAATTCTTGTAATTGTCCTTCCGAGTCAAAGATCTGCTAAATTTTTGTTAGACACCATTGCATTGATGATGACCTGGGTATCACCGAAAACAACTGCATCTAAGTGTCCCAGTGTTTTAAGCAGTTTGATCCCTTGAAACAAAGCCATGGCTTTAACTTGTATGCTTGAGGAGTGGCCCAGTCCCATGAAAACCTATCTATAGATGCTTCTTCTGTAATTATAATGATTCCTCCTGTTCAAGCCATTCCTGGATTTCCCTTGGCTGCCCCGTCAAAGAAAAGAGTGGGGAGTGTTTGCTTGGACAACCAAGATTGAAATTCTTCTTCATTTTTCCTGATTTTCCAATCTTTGAGACATATAGGTGATATTTTTTATTTTTGGAAATTGAGATTGAGGCCTGCTCCAAACTCAATATCATGTTGGCTTAGATTTGTGTCATCGCTTTTGTCTCTTAGCCACTCCTTTAACTGACCTTTCACTGTATTTTCTACTAGTTTGAAGTTCTGTTCCTTATTTACGAAGATCCTTCTGTTCCTCTCCAACCAGATTTTCCAGCTAATGAATTTGGGCAAAGCAGTCCATGCTGCTTTGACTATCTTGTTTTTTGGACTTAGGCCTGGATACCCGACCATCCACCCAGCAAACAAGTCCGGGACATAGTGAGGGAGGGTGGGCATAAAATTCGATGATTCAAGGAGCTCGTGCCAGATTAGACCTGTGTAATTTCTCTCCAGCAAGAGGTGAAGTGTGGATTCCAGCCTTTCCTTGCATAGGGTGCATCTTGATGGCCCTAGAATGCCCCTTTTCTGAAGTCTATCATCTGTTAGAATTTTTTGGTGGCATAGCAGCCAGCAGAAGTGGTCAATTTTTGGTATGGTAGGGAAGTTCCAAATACCAATCCAGGGCATTGTATTAGGGGGCACGTGAGGTCTCTCCATGAATTTGGCATAGCCCTTAGCCACCGTATATCCAATCTGCTTTGATCCCCAGCCTCTTGTGTCTTTTCTTCTTGCATGCAATGGAGCCATCCCATGCAACATCTTCACCAACGTAGCATAATCTGACTGCAACGCAGCTGGAACTTTGATCTGTTTCTAGCCAGACCAACTATCTCCATACCAATTCAATATGTCCCAGAATGTTTTTATATTGGCTTCATCCATCCATTCCTTCAACCCGTTCATGAGATTCAAGTTCACCAGCAGAGGCCTGTTCATGATGCTATTATCTGAAAGCCTAATGTTTTTTCCATTTCCTAGTATCCAGTAGGCATTGTCTCTTATTAGTGGACAAATTTTAATAATTAGAGTGCTGAAGGGGGTTCTGTTTTGGTTTTTGGGATGTTCCAAGCATCGCAATCTCTGTCCTCTGAAATATTTCCTCCACAGTGCCAGTTCAATCCATCCTGGCTTTGGGGCTATGATCTTCCAAATCAGTTTGGGTCCCATTGCTAAATTCTGCGTACCTAGATTTTTGAATTTTAATCCTCCCTCCTGCAGCAGTCTGGAGACTATTTCCCAATTAACCAGAGGGATTCTCTTCTCATTATGTTTGCCTCCTTTCCAAAGAAATTTCCTGATTAGATCCTCCATCCTCTTAATGATTCCCACCGACGCCAAAAGGACAGAAAATTGAAATAGTGGAAGGCTGCTAAGCACAGATTTGATGAGCACTGATTTTCCGGTAACATTGAGCCAGGAGGATCCCCAAGTCTGCATTTTTGCTTTGAATTTTTCTATCTAGGGATGCCAATCCTTGTTCAAAGCCCTCTTATGAAAGATGGGCAGCCCAAGGTATTTAAAGGATGTCCAAGATGCTGAGGATGTAAAGCCTAGACATCTGGCTATGGAACTTGCCGAAGCAGTTGGGATATTCCAGCAGTATACATGACATTTACCCCTGTTTAGTTCACTTCCTGATACTTTACAATAATCTTATAGTACTTCTTTAAATTTGCTAGCAGACAGTTGAGTTGCAGCCACCAGTAACAAGGTATCATCTGCGAAGAGGGCATGGTTGATGCTCTTAACCCCTCTTGCTATGCATAGGCCAACTATATCTTGGTCTTGTTTCTTCTTGTTTAAATAGAAGATGAGGACAGAGGCCTGCAGCAAAAAGAGGAGGGGTGAGAGGGGGCACCCCTACCTCATCCCTTTAGAAGTAAGAATGGTGACCAACTCTAAGCAATTATGGTTGAATTTACACATACAATGGTCCTCGCCAAACTCTGTGCCCATATATATATATATATATATACCCATGACTCCATAACCGAAAAAATATTAAAATAACAATTCATAAAGGTTAATGGCACTCCGACCTCTGAGTATATAGTTTCGACTAGCCCACCTTCCACCATTGACCACTGAGCCACCTATCGACCACTTGTTATGAAGACCTCTGCCTATCGACCCACTACCGATGCCTGAATCCTAATTAAAATTGCTTCCAACCTGGAGAATCCAGGGCAAGGAGAAAATTCTTGTCTGCTGCAACTTTTGTCAATAGATGAATCCCTAATGTGAACGATTTTTATAAATTCCAATTCATAAACCTTACAAGATTTTGCGCTTCCAGGCAATCTATGTTACAGGTTCCAACGATTGACAATTTTTGGGTTTCGATACATGACGAACTTCACTGGAAATGAAAAATCGCTAAGTGTTGGGCACACTCAGTTTATATACATACGTATTATTATGTACTCCAAATCTTCTTGGCTCCCCTGATTCCTCTTACTTCTATTGGTTCTCCTCTGGCTTGATCCAATCCTTTGAGCACCTCCTTTCTGTGTCTTCTCTACTCGACCTTTCTTTCACTCCTCCTGCAACCCAACTATATATAAATATAAATATATATATATATATATATATATATATATATATATATATATATATATTATATATATATATATATATATATATATATGGTATGTTTCTCTCGTCTGTGAAAATTAAAATAAAAAATAACTACAAGACCATGTGCACAGTGTGACACATATATGATATAGATAAGAGATTGCAGAAGGACTGGTTCTTGGGAAAAACTCTCACTCACCCTACACTCTGACCTCTTTTCTTATTAATACCAAAATAATATATAGATTACAATATGGTTCGTTCCAAATCCTTGAATGTATGATCCAAAAGACTATTTTAGGTAAAATAACAAAATTACAATCACTATGGCAAATTGCCTAATTTAATGAATTACATGACAATTCTAAATAAATCCTATCCTAACAACCATTCATTAAGGAACCAAATCCTTTAGTAAAAATGATTTTGGCCTCTCAGTTAATGGACATTATGGATTCCCCCGCATCGTAATTCCATTACACTACAAAACATCAAATTCTTCATTAATAATAAGTATTGATTTGAGTATGTCAATATCGGTTTTTTATTTTTCCTCTAAAAAAGTCTTATAAGCATCTTGGGTTCTTTCATTTATCGTGAAATATAAGTATAGAGTGCTTTTTAGTGTTCCTTGTGTTCTTTTAATTTTTTAATCTTTCTCTATATCACAACAAGTTTTCAAATTTTCTATTCCTTCATATATGCTTTAGGCCTATTTTGGTTATGTAATCCATTCAATATTTTCTGCAATAAGCAACATTTTATCACAATTTTGTTTTCTATAAGCGTCTAGGTACTTTGTGAATTACATTCTTATGGTGTTTGTGACTTCAAGAGATCTAGAATATTGCAACAACTATAGCTCTTTTAATTCTATCATGCTTTACAAAAGAATACCGAGGCTATTGAATACATCTCTTAGATGGCCAATACCGAGGCTATGAAATATATGTATTAGATGGCCTCGTATAACATAGAAGACTTTAGATTTTGATATTGCCTTGTATGCATATTTCATACCGTGTTCCTATGGACAATATGAAAATAAGTTTTATTAGAAGGGGAAAACTTTTCATTTTCTTGGGTTGTAATGTCTATGTAAAGAGTAGTGTTATCTTGCATGAATTGTTATCCACACTTTTTCATTTATTACATTTGTGACATATATAGATTTAAAAATATTTTTCGTCTCATATAAAATTGCAACATGGACATGGTTCTGGTGATTGATTAGAATGATCTTACATCGTTCCCCCAAGATTAGGTTAACCAGATCACACTTTCTCATATTAATATTTACCTTCTCATTTGCAAGACCTAGTGGACATCATCTTTTTGCTGCCATGATTTTTAAATATTTGTGCAATCATTTTTTGTTGTTAAGCTTCATAGGAAAAATACCTAAAATTAAAATCCTTGAAAACAACTCATACTTAAGTAAACAACCTATTTACGATCAGCTATTGCTTATCATAATTTAAGCAAGTGTTTGCATAAAAAAGGAATATGAAGAAGATGGAAATAAATATACCTACAAGGAGTTACTTCCCAAAATTATTTATGTTTTCTTCAACGTTTTAACATGTAAGAGTAAAAGTGTAAATGTAAAAACTTAGTAGTGGTTATTACTCATAAAAAATTTATGCAAGTCCTTATCCTTAATAGACAATTAACTTTTCCGCTACATATATCAATTTTCAATTTTTCTAAAAACATAACATCTGCACAACAATTGTTTAGGTATAATGGAGTACTTGTATTCATGAATAAATATCAAAAATATTAAAAAATTTTAATAAAATTATCTCAAACTTTTTCTTGAAAATAAATTTTTAATATTGTAAGTGGATCAATCTTTTTTCATCTAATAAATAAATAGACTATCTCTCACCACATAAAAAAAATATTTAATCTAACATATTCAATTTCGTTTACAATTTCGTAAGTTACAACTACAAATACTATTATTTAAATTTCATGTTCTTAATTATTATTATTTAAAATTTAAACTTGAACTTTAAATTTGTATTTGTTCAAATTGCATAGTTAAAATAATGATTAATTAATAACCTAGTTATTATCACATCACATTTTTTTTTTTTTTTTTTTATAGAAACGGTTATGAGATTTCATTAAGTAATTGGCAAAAGACCATAGTTCCAGTTACAAACAGTGAAACTAGTTTCTTGGCATCTCTCCAACCAGCGGGACATGGCGCATATGCTCATGAATCACCTCCTTTTACAATTTATCAAATGAACTCTTGTTGCTGATTTCCTGAGCTTATGAATGGATACAAACTGATTTAATAAAAGTAAAAAATACAAAGAAAATTTAGGGAATTGATTCCCAAGAGATTTCATTATCTCCGAGAATATTTCCAGCACCTAGCTGGGCTGCCTTATTTTCCTCTATGTCTGCTTCTTTGTTGTTGTTTCTCAGGATATGAAAGAATTTCATGTTTAGGAGCTTTGTCATGCTTTCAATTCTTGTAATTGTCCTTGCAAGTCGAAGATCTGCTAAATTTGTGTTAGACAACATTGCATTGATGATGACATGGGAATCACCGAAAACAACTGCATCTAAGTGTCCCAGTGTTTTAAGCAGTTTGATCCCTTGAAATAGAGCCATGGCTTCAGCTTGTATGCTTGAGGAGTGGCCCAGTCCCCATGCAAACCTATCTATAGATGCTTCTTCTATATTTATAATGATTCCTCTTGCTCCAGCCATTCCTAGATTTCCCTTGGCTGCCCCGTCAAAGAAAAGAGTGGGGAGTGTTTGCTTGGACAACAGAGATTAAAATTCTTCTTCGTTTTTCCTGATTTGCCAATATTTGAGACATATAGGTGAGATTTTTGATTTTTGGAAATTGAGATTGAGGCCTCCTCCAAACTCAATATCCTGTTGGCTTATATTTGTGTCATCACTTTTGTCTCTTAGCCACTCCTTTAACTAACCTTTCACTGTATTTGCTACTAGTTTGAAGTTTTGTTCCTTATTTTCTGAAGATCTTTCGGTTCCTCTCCAACCAGATTTGCCAGCTGATGAATTTGGGTAGAGCAGTCCATGCTGCTTTGACTATCTTGTTTTTTGGACTTGGGCCTGGATACCCAGCCATCCACCCAGCAAACAAGTCCGGGACAGAGTGAGGGAGGGTGGGCATAAAATTCAATGATCCAAGGAGCTCGTTCCAGATTAAACCTATGTAATTTCACTCCAGCAAGAGGTGAAGAGCGGATTCCAGCCTTCCCTTGCATAGGGTGCATCTTGATGGCCCTAGAATGCCCCTTTTCTGAAGTCTATCATCTGTTATAATTTTTTGGTGGCATAGGAGCCAGCAGAAGTGGTAAATTTTTGGTATGGTAGGCAAGTTCCAAATACGAGTCCAAGACGTTGTATTAGGGGTCACGTGAGGTCTCTCCATGAATTTGGCGTAGCCCTTAGCCACTGTATATCCAATCTGCTTCGGTCCCCAGCCTCTCGTGTCTTTTCTTCTTGCATGCAACGGAGCCATCCCATGCAACATCTTCAACAACGTAGCATAATCCGACTACAACGCAGCTAGAATTTTGATCTATTTCTAGCCAGACCAACTATATCCATACCAATTCGATATGTCCCAGAGTCTTTTTATATTGGCTTCATCCATCCATTCCTTCAGCCCGTTTCTGAGATTCAAGTTCACCAGCAGAGGCCTGTTCATGATGCTATCATCCCAAAGCCAGATGTTTTTGCTATTTCGTAGTATCCAGTAGGCGTTGTCTCTTATTATCGGACCAATTTTAATAATTAGAGTGTTGAAGGGGGTTCTGTTTTGATTTTTGGGATGTTCCAGGCACCGTAGTCTCTATCCTATGAAATATTTCCTCCACAGCGCCAGTTGAACCCATTCTGGCTTTGGGGCTATGATCTTCCAAATCAGTTTTGATCCCATTGCTAAATTCTGCGTACCTAGATTTTTGAAGTTTAATCCTCCCTCCTGCAGCAGTCTGGAGACTATTTCCCAATTAACCAGAGGGATTCTCTTCTCATTATGTTTGCCTCCTTTCCAAAGAATTTTTTTGATTAGCTCCTCCATCCTCTTAATGATTCCCACCGACGCCAAAAGGACAGAAAATTGAAATAGTGGCAGGCTGCTAAGCACGGATTTGATGAGCATTGATTTTCCAGTAACGTTGAGCCAGGAGGATCCCCAAGCCTGCATTTTTTCTTTGAATTTTTCTATCTGGGGATGCCAATCCTTGTTCAAATCCCTCTTATGAAAGATGGGTAGCCCAAGGTATTTAAAGGATGTCCAAGATGCTGAGGATGCAAAGCCTAGACATCTGGCTGTGGAACTTGCCGAAAAAGTTGGGATATTCCAGCAGTATACATGACATTTATCCTTGTTTAGTTCAGTTCCCGATACTTTATAGTAATCTTATAGCACCTCTTTAAATTTTCTAGCAGACAGTTGAGTTGCAGCCCCCAGTAACAAGGTATCATCTGCGAAGAGGGCATGGTTGATGCTCTTAACCCCTCTTGGTATGCATAGGCCAACTATATCTTGGTCTTGTTGCTTCTTGTTTAAATAAAAGCTGAGGAAAGAGGCCTGCAACACAAAGAGGATGGGTGAGAGGGGGCACCCCTACCTAAGCCCTCTAGAACCTTTGAAGAAGTCAGTAGCCCTACCATTCACTAAAGGTGCAATCCAGGGTTCTAAAATGCAAGCTCTGATCCACTTGATAAAATTTTGACCAAATCCAAGTTTGTGCAAAACAACAAACAAAAATCTATGTCTTACATGGTCAAATGCATTAGCTAGATCAAGTTTAATGACCATACCTTTTTCTTTTCAGCGAAGACTGGAATGAATTGCCTCTTGGACCAGGATGAAAGTATCTACTAGCTGCCTACCATGTATAAATCCACCTTGATTCTCCGGGATGATTTTGGGAAGGATTTTCTTCAACCTGTTTGCTATAACCTTGGTAATCACTTTATATCCAATGTTACATAGGGATATAGGGTGAAATCTATTAAAATAGTTTGCACCTTTTTCTTTAGGGATGAGGGCGAGGAATACTAAGTTTGTACAGCCTCCAATTTTCTGACACTCTTGGGACTTCTGGATCATTTTAAAGAGCTACTTCTCAACTATCTGCCAACATGCCTGAAGAAATCTGGGAGTGAAACCATCCGGGCCCGGGGCTTTGTCGGGTTCCATTGCAAAGAGAGCTTCCCTAACTTCATTTTTGGTGATTTTTCCTTCAAGAGCCTGGTTCATTTTATATGTGATGAGGTTGGAATAGCATCTAGCAGATTGTCGTTTTGGCTAGTCTCCATGCCTTCACTATACATCTTCTCAAAGTAATCTGAAGCTGCCCTCTTAACGCTGGCAAAATCTTTTAAAGTGTAATTATCTTTTTTGATTTCAGAGATAGAATTGCAACATTTTTTGGCTTGAGCCTGCTTGTGGAGAAAAGAATAATTTCAGTCACCTGCTTTGAGCCATAGACTCCTTGATTTGAGCCTCCAGAATTCTTCTTCTGCCAGAGAGGCCTTATGGAATTTTTGTTGTAGCAGAGATTCCTTGTCCAACTCTTCTTTGGTGATTTCGGCAGCTTCTAGGTGGAGGTCCTATTTTTCAAGTTCACACTGTATTTTTTTTCTGTCCATAACGGGATTGGGCAAGGTCTTAACCCAACCTTTCAGCATCGCTTTTACTCTTCGAAGTTTTTCCTCCCAAAAAAAGAAAGGAGAACCCTTGAAAGGCTCTTTCCAGCAATCTCTAACCTTTTGCATGAAGTTTGTCTCTTTAATCCATAGGGATCTAAATAAGGGATGGGCCCTAGATCCTTAGAGGTCAACAGCTCTAGGCTAATGGGCTTGTGATCTGAAACACTACTATGGAGAATACACATTCTAGCCTCTAACCCAAGAAGTAGGAAAGAACTTTGAACAAAAAATCTATCAAGTCTTGCTACTATGTGGCCTGGTCCAACTCTCTTATTTGACCATGTGAATGTGCCAGTTACCGGTTTTATATCTAGAAGATCCTAGTCTTGCATGAGATCTTCTGCCCATTCTCTTGTTGGATCTCTGACTATGCTCCCTCCTCCTTTTTCTGAAGAGAGGAGGGTGAGATTTAGATCTCCAGCTATGATTATGTTTTCTAGATTTTCTAGATCTGCCAGGCTTTTGATGGAGTCCCAGCAATTGTTTTCTCACCTGCATGGTTAGGAGCATACACAATGAATAGACAATTAGTCTCCTTGGATTCTAAATGTTGCATTTTAAAAAAAATCCAATGGATATTCAAGGACTGCAAGATTAATAAAAACTTATTTGTGTTCGAGAGCGATCCAAGCCCTCCCGATGCTCCACGGGCTAAGGTTGCATGCCCTCCACTTTTATTCCAAATCTTTTTGCTTGCTTGGAGGAAAGTTGTGTCCTCCAATTTGGTCTCCTAGATGAAGAGGATGTCCAAGGCTTCCAATCTTATTAAACTATTCATTGCTTATTCTTTAGCTGTGGTGCCCATTCCCCTACAATTCCAGGAGATTATCTTCATCATTTATTTTTGTCTTAATGAGCTCCCTTGGAGCCCTGGGTTTGAATCCTCGTCATGTTCGTGGTTTTTGATAGAAGCTTCTCTAATATAGGCTAGGTGCCCTGGAGCTCGTCCTTATAGGTTACTTGTTCTCTTTTTTCCTTTGCAGACTTGCATCCTCTTGTAGATCTTCTAAGAGAAGACTGAGATTCACCTATTTCCCCTTCTTCCTTCGATTCCTCATAATCTTGAGTTTCCTCTTCCTTTTCTGATATCCTCCCTTTGGATCTCTCTGGAACACGTTTTGTGGAGGGGGAGGCTTTAGATGGAGAGGCCTCCTTTGGGATTTTTGTCTCCTGGGTGGTCATGATTTCAGATCCAAGGACCTCGAATTTATTCCCTTAGCTTTCCATGGATGGTTTCTGAGCAGGACCCGCTTGAGGAGCTTTAACATTTCCATTGGTATTCTTCTTGTGTGAGGTTTTGGAGTGCTTTGCTTGATTCCATCCTTCTTCCTTCCCTTTTTCTTCCACCCCTTTGGACGAGCAGTCTCTGGCAAAGTGTCCGTAAACGTGACACTTCTGACATTTGAATGGCAGTTGCTCATAACCCAGTTTCTGTACATGAGTCCAGGGACCTACAACTATTTTGATGGCTTCCGATAGTCTGACCTCCATATCTACCTCCACACAGATTCTCACACAATCATACTAATCTTTGTTTTTGGCCTTGTCTATAAATTTTCCAAGGGTATTTCCTATGTGCTTCAAAGAGTCCTAGTTCCAACAGTGAAATGGAAGATTGGGCAGTCTCACCCACACCAAGACCGCTGTTGGCACATCCACCGTCAGATCGAAGTCTGGCATCCATTTATTTAAATACAGCCCTTAGGGACCCATGAAGTAGAGGCCATTCCTGAAAATGAGATCTTTGTCCTCTTTTGCAGAGAATTCAAACAAAAAACATCCTCTCCCGAGGAAGTAAGAGGTTACCTTGTCTTTTATCAAAGGTGCCAAGTTCCTGGTGACCGAGTTCTCGGGTGATTTTGGGGAAGGCCAAAGTCCTGCAAACTGACCAACTAGAGCATAGTATGCTAGATACAATGCTACTTGGATCGATCCTTCTGGCAGAAGGGTAATCTCAGGGATATCTTTGAGGTTTTTCACAAACTTTTCCGCTTCCGTTATCTTCTTCTTTGGCAATAAGGTCAACAATGATTTGAATGCTTTAGCGGCAGAGGGTGGAGGAGGGGAGGGAGGCCCCTGTGGGGGAGTCGGCTCCTCTATGGAGAGGCAGCAGTCCCAGCCAGGCCGGCTGCAGCCTGCAGCAGGGCCCTTGCGTAGCCCTAGACCCAGCCTACTCATAGAGTGGATCTCGGAGGATGTAGAGCAGAGATGAAATATAAGGGTCTATAGGAAAGCTAGAAGGCTGCCAAGCCCAGGGCAAGGAGCAAAGATTGGCGTGGAAGGAAACTGCCAAGAGGAAGGGAGGGATGCAACCCGACAGTAGCAGGCTACCAGGAAGGGTTGCTGCAGGAGGCAGTGAGAGGCGCAGGCTAGGTCACGGGCTCCAGCAATTTAGGCCAATTTTATTTATAGTTTTATTATCACATTATATTTTTTTATTTATATTTTTAGTAATTTATTATAAATTTAATGAAAATTTTAAATATAATACATATATGAAGTTGTCTTTAGTGTGATTTTTTGGACTTTTTAGTGCAAGGAATTTGGTCGAAAAGTGTGAGGTGAAATCTTGATTCGTGCTATTTAAACTGTTTTTTCAATAAATTCATGCCAGATTTTAGAAAAATTAGACCAGAAAAACTCATAGAAAAAACTCACAAAAACAAATTTCAAAAAATCTCACTGAAAACAAATTGTATAATTAAAATGTTTATTAATTTCAATAGAAATTCTAATAATATAGTTGAAAATATAATAAATTAAATATACCATGACCATAATGATTTGAGTAAAATATATTAGAAAATTTGATAAAAATTAAATTGTCTATAATTTACAAATTAGTTATTATCACATTACATTTTAATTTTTATATTTCTAAGTAAGTTGTTATAAATTTAAAATTTTTAACACCTAATTAAAATGTTTATTGGGTTTAGTTAAAATTCCAATATCATAGTAGTTGAAAAAATATGATTTATGGGTCAAATATTTTTGGAAAATTTGATTAAAAAAAATTGTAAAATTTGACATTGTACCTATATTATTGAGATTGCTTATTTCCTTAAATTATAACGTAAAGTGATAAGTTGCATATTTAAAAATTATATATTTGTCCTTATGACCTGATTGACCACATCCTGCAAATGGTCGGACTTAAAGCATTCCATCATCCTGCAAAGCATGATGTAGCCACTATGCCATCAACTTGAGGTGGCGTTGAATAGGACACAGATTGGACTTGAGAGGGACAGGGACAGGGAGAGGGACGAGATTCTATAATTTGTGCTAAGTTTTCTAGTAACCTTGGTTCTACACATCCATTTGGGGAGAGAAGATCCAACATGTATTATTAATCTCCTTTGGGGATAAGAGAACCAACATGTATTATTAATCTCTTTCTGGAATAACATGTTATTCCATTGATCCATTCATTTCTTATTTTTTAGTACTTAGTTGGCATGCCCTATTAGTTTGCAAGTCAATCTCTTTATTCTTTCCTCACATAACATGGAAATAAGATTTCAATCTCTTTATTCTTTCCTCTCATAACATGGAAATAAGATTTGGAAGAGAAAACATTCAATAAGGCTTGAATTTTGGAAAGGAGGAGGGAGATTTGGTTATTCTCCATATAAGAGCTTCTGAGAGCCTCTGAAGAGGTGTTGGATAGTGATTAGAAAATCGATAATAATTGATATTGAGGAAATCTTAAGATTTTTGGCATCTACATGTTGTTATATAGCACATACATCTCTGCAATGTTCTTGGTTCTCTCTCTTAGCCCCTAGGCATACCTAGCTTGTAGCTTTCCTTCAGGATTGAGAAGAATCCCTCTGCATCCTACCATCCCTTAGACAAATCTAACATTATCTCAAAATAAAAAAATGCATTAAATATATATATAAAAAATCAAAAGTATATATCATATTAAATTGATATATAATTAAATGCAGTTAATAGATAAATAACCATAAATACTAAATATCTTAATTAAAAATCTTTTAAATAATTAAAAATATATTAGATCTTAGACTTTTGTAATCTATGTCTTTTGGATTAATCATATTATTGAGCTTTGGTCAAAGTTTTGAAACAACTAATGTGGTTATTGAATTATTTAAAAAAGAAGTTGTCTTTAGTGGGACTTTTTGGATTTTCCGGTGGACAAATTTGAGGTGAAATCTTGATTTGTGTTATTTAAAATGGATTTTTGAATATATATGTGGATTTGACACCCTCAAAAACATATAGGGAACTTCTAGTGTGTAGGGGTTACCAATAAAGCTTGTAATTTCAATAAATTCCTCCTGGATTTTAGAGAAATTAGACCTAAAAACAACTCGTTTAAAAATATCTCAACATAAAATGTTTTTTTTGTATAAAAATAAAAAATACAAATAAATTTTTAATATAATCCTATACTTATATTAAATTCAAATTCAATATTTCCACACTAATATCTTATAAACTATTAATTCCCAAAATATATTTAAAACAAATAAATAATCAATTATTTTTATTGTTTTTTAATTAAAATTAAGAAAATTCATGTATTATTTGAACTGTCAAGACTATTATTATATATATAATATACGCATATATTTATACTTGTAGTCTAAATAATAGTCAAAATTATTTATTTTGCTATAATTTAGTAATACAATTTTTAGAAAGATTGTGATTTTTTAAATGGATTTAAGAGCTTAAAAAACTCCCAAAGCATTTATCTTTGCAATATGCTAAAAAAACATAAGAGACTTGAATATTTGTAAATTAAATTTTTTAAAATCTCTACCTAATTTTGAATAAAATTAACCGAAAAATAATATTTTATTAGTTAAGTTATATATAGATGTAATTAATTTACAAATTGAAATTGGTTTTTTTTTTATTTATAGTTTGCACTACTTCACCATTTAAATAAATCCACTAAACAATTAAATCAATTTTATAATAAAATTCATATTTAATCTAAATTTTAAATTATAGCCCACTAAATATTTATGAAAACTCATAAAATAATAATCGGGATGATGTTAGAGATTTGGCTAAATAATTATGTCAAAGTTATTTAAAAATAGTTTATATCATGCTTTTGGATGGATTCAAACTTGTTTAATAAAATTAAGTAGATAGATTTAAAATTGGAATTTGTATAATTAGTTGTTAATAATAATTTATAAAATATATTTAATTACATTTTTAATTATAATAAAAAATATTAAATATTGTTTTATAATATTTTTATATAAAATTTAAAATAATTAATGTTATTTTGAAATTTTAATTTAAAATTTCTAAAATAACAATAATTTTGATTTACTCTTTACTTATAATTAAAGTTGATTGAAATTATAATTTTAAAAGCAATTTTTTTATAGGGATCCCATGTGCGCGGAGAGGGATCTAATTTCTTCACGTGCAAATTATTTTATGAGCAAACATTATTTAAATCTTATAATTAAAGTTGATTGAAATTATAATTTTAAAAGCAATTTTTTATAGGGATCCCATGTGCACGGAGAGGGATCTAATTTCTTCACGTGAAAATTATTTTATGAGCAAATATTATTTAAATGTCTTGTATCTTATTTAATTTTTAAAATTGTTTTTTTCCCTGAGCAAAATTTCAACTTCGACGAGGGACTGACATAGTTACACATCATAATTTTTTAATTTTTTAAATGTTTTTTTTTTTGCCACATGAAACAAAATTTTCAGTTTGATGACTGACGGACATAGTTAGCACCATTTAATGGATTGGTAAATAAACCTATTAGATTGGACTCTTTAGATTGGACTGATGTTAGAGATTATTATATCTCTGTTATTTGATTATTGCTAATAAATAATTTATATATATTTAATTACATTAATTTTAATTGAAAATATTGATCAATAATTATTTTATAATTTTTTAAATAAAACATTTTAAATAATTCAATGTTCTTTAGAATTTTCATTAAAATTTCCTAAAAATATACACCAATAAACCTTGACTTGGCCACTTACTTATAATTGATTAAAAGATTAACTTAATTATAATTTTAAAAAAATTTTTTTTATGATTTATTTTTGTTAGATAGCTGTATTATTAGTGAGTTTTTTTGGGAAAGTTTCTGGTGGGTTTTTCTCGTTCTAATTCCACAGTCTAATTCTTTATTAAAATTAGCGGAATTTACTGAAATCACAAGTTTGATGGATAAATCAAAGTGCCTAATGGATAAATCAAAGTGCCATATATATAGTAAAAAATCCAGTTTAAATAACAAAAATCTCACCTTAATTTTTTTTTTTTACATCCAAAAGACAACTTTTTAATAATTCAATAAAGTAAAATAAAATTATATATATGTAAACGTGGACCAAATATAACTCACCAAAATAATTATGTACAATAATTTGAGTATGAAAACCAGTTTAAATAACACAAATCAAGATTTCACGTTAAATTTTTTTATCATCTAAAAAATCTCCGACAACCCAGTGACAACTGTTTTTAATAAGTCAATAAAATAAAAATTAAATTAAATATATATATAAAATTAAATTATATATATATATATGAAAACGTTGACGAAATATAAACCACCGAAATAATTATGTACACTAATTTGAGTATGAAATTGTGTTTTCTACAAAGTCTTATGACCACATTTTTGGGGGCACGCATAAGGATAGACATCAGGATACTCTATAATAATTTGATAACTACCTTGAATTATCAACGGTCGTTTATTATACGTCCGCCGACTTTTTAGGCCCGTCGAAAGGGCATTTTAACCTGATAACTACCTTTAATTATCAACGGTCGAAAGGGAATTTAAATCCTACGGCACTTTTGATAAATCAAGGAGTTTAAATAAAAACAAGAACAAGAAATACGATAGGGTTGGGAATGCGTAGCACATTTATGGGTTCTTAGCTATAAATTTCCGCGATCGTGATGTCCGGGATTTACCGAAGCGTACATATATTTTTGTGTTGTTATTGTCGTGATCTTTCTCTTCCCAAATTATTTTTGGGCGAGTTAAGTTCAAATTCCACGACCTTTCCTCTCTTTTCTCTGGATATGCGTGCATTAATGGAAGCGTAGACCGAGTTCTTTGCCTATATGTAGCAATCCCATACCACCACCAGAAGCGGAAGAAACCTATTCGGAGGTGGTGATTGTCTGATTTTGCTATTTTTAGTTACAGATTCCGGCAGTTTACATACTGTCTTGTCCAATCCCTGCTGACCAGTCTTCTTCTCTTTTTTCCTGTTTTATTTAATTCTCTCCTGATTCTGCCCAATAAGAATTGATCAGGAGATTTAGTTTTGTTGCCCGGTGAGCTTTTATCCCTGAGATTGCGAAGCGGCGGAATTCCATCATTTCTTGGTGTGGAGCCTTCATTAAGAATCGATCGCAAAATTTAGTTCTGTGAGCTCATAAGAATAATGTTCCTGATCAGGAAGGGGTAGAATTTTCATTGTTTCTTGGTGCAGAGACCCTGAAGGCGGGAGGCTTAGGAACTTAAAGGTTTTCAGATCTATAAAGATGAGTACAATGCCTAGTATGAGCGAACAAGTGGTGTTCCTTATCATGCAGTTTCTGAAGGAGCAGCAGTTTGAAGAGACAGCCCACCTGTAAGTTTACTTTTCCCGGCCTTTTATTTTATTTTTCTTTTCCATTCCATTTTGCAAATGTCGTGTGTGTATGAAGGCCGGACCTCGGCTCTCCTCGCTGCAGGTTAGAACAAGAAACCGGGATTTTCTTCGACCTCAAGTATTTTAAACGCCTAATGATGGCCGGAGAATTCGATCAGGCTGACCGTTACTTATCGGGATTTATCAGTCTCCGCGGAGACGATGTAAATTCTGTGAAGATGTTCTGGGAGATCAGAAAACAGAAGTATTTAGAAGCACTGGACAGGTATGTTTTCTTGGACCAATTTAAAAGTCTTGGATTGCTTTTTCTGTTTTTGGACTTTTGGTAGTTGTGAATGTGGGATATTGCCATTTCATGTTTGTGATTGTAGGGCTATGGTTATTGCAGACAGGGTTATTAAGATTTTTGGTAGTTTTGTTTTAAGACTGTTCTAGGTAAGAATCCGGATTGAATCACAATTATTGTTATTATTCACTTCAATGTCAAGAAATTTAAATTTTCTTGCCATTACGGACCTATAAAAATTACTAAGCACGATTTTCAAATTGTTGAAATGAACTAATTGCATGTCTCCGGAGAGGATAATAGAATCCCGATAGAGGAGCACTTAAAATCGACTATCAACCACTCTATCTATTATCCTTTGATGATTTTGGTAGGTTTGTTGGATGTGTGATTTTTGTAATATTTCTGAGATTAGGGTAGTCGTGTGACATTCCCATTGTCATAACGGATTCATAAATCTCAAAATAAACAGCAAATATCATATCGAAGTTTCTCTTGCACCTTGTGCTTAGTCGGTCATCATTTTGTCTTCAGAAAATTTCAATGCTTTATAATAAAGTTTGCAGAGAGATTATTGTTTGTACACTCCTTTAATAAGCCATGATTGATTTTCGTCATGTTAATATGGACATAATCGGTGAAGACAATGGTCCATCTTTAACAGTATTGAGTTAAAGATTCTGAATTATAATTATGATTTTGCAGGAAAGATTCGTTAAGAGCTGTGAATATATTGGGCAATGATATGAAAGTGTTCAAAGAGTTCAGTCCAGATGTCCACCTTCAGCTAGTAAAGCTTCTTACCTTGGACGATATCAGGTATATTCCTGTCTACTGTGTTTCACTTCCACATCTCAGATTTTTCTCTGCTCTGGTGATGGTCTAACCGATTAGTTGGTTACATGCAGGGAAAATGAGCAACTTCAAGACTATAGTCGAGATACAAAGGCTCAACGGGCCCATGCATTTCTGGATATTAAAAAGCTTATTCAAAGGAATGATGACATCCAACACAAGCTGACCTTCCCCGCCATGGAAAAATCCAGACTCAGATTACTCACTAATCAGAGGTTCTACATTTCTGATCATTTCAGATTAAGTCTGGTTCACCCTTTCTCTAGAACCTCAAAAAGATGACTTCTTGATTTTAAATTCGTTTCTTTGCGAGAACACTTCCCCTTGAATCTATTGCAACTTTTAACAACCATCTGATGTATTCCTTAATACGCTGTGCTTTTCTACAGTATTAATTGGCAGCATCACAGTTGCAAAAACCCTCGATCTAATCCAAATGTCACAACAATTTTTAAGGATCACAACTGTGAGCCTGCAAATGGAGCTCGAACTCCATCTCAAGCAAACAATTCTTCAAACCGGATGGATTTTCCTCCCTTTCCTACAGCATATATTGTAAGTCACAGTTTTGATTAACATCTTGAATATTTTCTTTATGTTTTTTCACCTTTTGATATGCGTCATACATTTAGTAACATTTCATGAAACTGTTTGCAGCCATTTCCACCTGCAGTTGCGCCCGCTCCCAGTGGTTTTACAGGATGGCCGGTAAATATTAATCATTCTATGCCATCTACACTAGCTTCTGTTTCAGGTGCTGTGGTACCAACTCCAATTACAGGTTAGCTATTTGATCATCTGTAGAGCCAGAAACTATATATGTTTCCAAGTAATCATTGCTGTAGGATCAGAAACTTTACATTTTTCCTTGTACGCATTTCTTCAACTATTAGATTAATAATTCAACACTAGGTTAATGTTTCCTCTGGTAATTAGTTGAAAATAAAATAATAATAGCAATGCTGGTTTCTAATGTTTCTGATTAATCACATTAGATAATTGGCTGAAATGGCTTAGAACCACTCCAACAACCAAAGATGGAACGAATAATCAGTTTGCTGAATCAGAACATTTTCTGAAGCGTTTCCGAACTGGTGAGATTGATAAGGTGGGATCTACAGCCATCGATAGCCTTCATTTCATAAATGTTTGTGAAGGCCTTTTTAGTGTATTTAGTGCATTTTATGAAATATTGAATTGATACTGCACAAATTCTTATAGCGATGTATGAAGATCCTTATAGCGATGTATATGATTTATCTGTTAGCAGAAATTTTAGTACACAAAAGAGGATCTTAAATTAAGTTTGATATTAAATATTTAAATTATGATTTTATTTTATTTTTTTCTTCCTACAATTTTAATGGTTAAATATAATGAGTAAAATTATGTTATATTTGAGGTAGAGTTGCTGTTTACTTGTAAAAGTGTTTCCATTGTAAATTGTATACGTTCTTTTTCTTTACAGGTCAACCTCCCAGGACCACTTCGTCCTCATAACATGTACTCTGAAAATGATCTTCCTAAAATGGTTGTAAGAAGCTTCAACCAGGGTTCGAAGGTAGTAAGCATGGATTTTCATCCTCAGAATCAGTCAATTTTATTAGGTAATCTTCACTTTCAATTATAAGAAGTCTGTACTCTATCGGGGTCCTCAACTGAATTTCTATATCTACCGTTTCTCTTAAAGAATTTCTGAAAATAGTCACTTGCGTGAATATTTTGCAGTTGGAACAGATTTGGGTGATATTGCAATTTGGGAAGTGGTATCAGGCCTAAGATTAGTTCATAGATCATTCGGACTTTGGGATTTATCAAAGCTCAAAATGCTTGTGCCGGTATAAATCTATTTTTAAATAGCAAGTAATTTGGGTTAAGTTTCCTCTAACTTTTTCAAGAAAGTGCAGTTTTTTTTCGATCACTTATACACATTTGCTATTATATTGGTTTAGGCATTCATTTCTGTGAAGAAGTGTATTATATTTGTGAAGAAGTGTATTTGGAGTTCAGATGGAGTATGGATTGGTATGTAAATTTGGCTATTTTATTTTGTAGTTAGGTGTATCAATATTTTCCATTATTTTATTACAAAGAAAGTTATTATTAATTAATATGACATGATTTACATTTACAGGAGTGGCATTTTCTAAGAACATAGTCCACATATATGATTCTAGCCAGGCTTACACATTGCAGCAATACCTTGAGGTTGATATACATTTAAGTTTAGAAAGATGTTTTATTAATGGAGTTAAACATTTTGCAGTTTTAAAGTTGGTAGCTGGGCATATACATTGTTAAGGATCTTTTTTAACTATTTCATATGTTTTAGTTATGTTTTTTCGTATTTGGGATTTATCAATTTTATTTATTTTAGATTTTTTTCTAATATTTAAAACTATCTCTTGTGACTTATCATCAAGATATTTTAATGATGAATTACAATAATTGATTTTATATCTCATTTCAAATTAATTTTTTTAATTTTTAATTAAAATTATTTATTTCGTATGTAAATTTTAAAATTTCAACTAAAAAATATAATAAATTTAAAAATCTTAATCAAAATTACTCATCTCACATACATTTAAAATTTTGCCTTTTATTGTATTCTGTAGTATATTTCTTTTAATGACACATTCATGTAACTTTGCAGATTGATGCCCATATGGGAAGTGTGAATGATATTGCTTTCGTCAACCATGATGGACAGCTTAAATTTATCACATGCGGAGATGATAAGATCATCAAGGTATTTATAATATTATTGTTTTTTTTCTAAATTTATTAATCATATATATTTGAATATATTAAAATGATCTATAATTTGTTATTTTTTTAATTAAAAAATTGAGTTAGGCATATATTTTGAAAAGAAAACTGGTCTGAGTATTATTATTAGATGACAAACTTTAAAATTTAAGAAATATTATTAAATAGTGTTCCATTAAATGTTCAAGCAAACATAAAATTTTCTGTGTTTTTGGCTTTGGCGTGGTAATTCACAATAAAATAAAGATAATGGAAATTTTAGTTTTTTTTTTTTTAATTTTTAAATTGGATTTTTTTAATAAAAATGAAATAAAATAAATTGATAATTTTTTCAAATTATATATATATATATATATAATTATATATATATATAATTATATATATTTATATAATAATTAATTTTTATATAATTTTAATATACATAAATTAAAAAAAAATCTATTAAATCCTGTTATAAGTATATTTAATTAAATTTCTATATTTATTCTTATAAATTACCTTATTAATTTCCTAGTTGCCTTTTTATTTTCTTTTAGGTATGGAATTTGAGATCGGGTGAGATGCAATATACATTTGAAGGACACGAAGCACCTGTTCATGCTATTTGTCCTCATCGAAAAAATGATATTCCGGTATTTTGTTTAGAGATCTATATTACTAATTTATTTAGAAATCTGTATTACAGAAATTTAGTAAACGATTATTTAGCAACCACTTAATATTTATAAGTATACAGTACAATAAATTATCTTAAGCTTTCTGATTTATTGATACTTTTCCTTCAATAATGACAATGACAGTACATTTTCTCTACTTCTGTTGACGGAAAGATTAAAACCTTGTTTTATGATCAACCAAGTTCTGAAATTAGCTACGACGCGCCTGGACATGGGTGGACTACAATGGCTTATAGTGATGATGGATCACGGTATTACCTGATATTCTATGTTATGTTATGGTTATATAATTGGAAGGTTTTAATGCACAATAAAGATATCAGCTCGCTAAAATAATCTGAAAATTTTTAATCGCTTTATCACTGTTCAATTAGACTCTTTTCATGCGGTACAAACAGAGGAGATGCATACTTGGTTGAGTGGGACGACGAAGAAGGAATAGTTAAGCGAACATATTCTGGCCTTGGTAACCGGTCCTCAGAGGTGGTGAAGTTTCACACAACAAAGAAGTTATTGGCAGCTGGAGATGATAATCAAATTAAGTTTTGGGACATGGATAATATCAATATCTTGTCCATAACTAATGCTAATGGTGGTTTGCCGGTAAAAAGGATACTTCCCTTCTCAACCTCTGATCAATTCATAGATATTTTGATATGTGACAGTTTACCCCACATAAAATTTTACTAAGCTTTTCGGGTTAGGACTGGATGTTATATTGATCGACCGACCTTACCTGTCACAGCCCAGACCTGTTCTCAGGTTCAATAAAGACGGTTCCCTGCTTGCTGTTACAACAAATGACAATGGAATCAAGGTCTTAGCTAATCCAGATGGAATTCAGTTACTTCAAACGCCAAAGAATAGAAGGGTGCCGCAAGAGCCCTCGGTAACAAAGGTAGTATTCTGTCAAAGTTCGTAATCCCTAAGCATATACATCAATATCATGACCAAATCTTATTTGAAGACATAATCGAATTGCAGGCTCCAACTGTAAATCTCATCGATGCTGCGAAGGCAGTTGCCCACATTCCTGGTGCAACAGAAAAACCAGAAAAAACTCTGCCAGAAGCATTGATTGTGAGTGATTTTCCTGGAAAACATACTACGACTGTTCATAACAATGGGATGGTGGATTCCAAGCAAAGGATTCCAGATGAGGGTAAAAACAAGGGCGAGAACTGGAAGATTGCTGAGGTGACAGATCCAGTCCAGTGTAGGTCGATCAAATTGCCAGATACACTACCACCTGGAAAGGCAAGCCATCCAATTATATCAACTAGATAGAAGGTTAATTATTTAATGTGTTTGCATGTTCTGCTTACAGTCGTAATTTTCTTTGCTCTGTCATCCAGATTGCAAGACTACAATACACATGTTCTGGGGCTTGGCTCTTAGCATTGGACACCAATGCTCTACATAAGCTATGGAAATGGAATCACGAGGATAGGAATTTATCCGAACAGGCAACAACAAATTATTCACCTGAGTTGTGGCTGCCAAATGATGAAATCGTTATGAAAAATGACACCAGTGCCAGAGGTCCAGGTGAAGTTAATCCCTGTATGGCTTTGACAAAGAATGATTCATATTTAATGTCTTGTTCTGGTGGGAAGATGGCCTTGTTTAACCTGAAAACCTTTCAGGTGAGGCATTCCCTTCTTTTTCAAAGCTTTATTTTAATTTATTTCTTGCTTGCTATAGTAATTACTCCTTTATATATCAGTGGGTTTGCCTGTTTACCCAATAATATTTTCTTGATGCTTCTATCAAAACATGCTAACTCCATTAAATTCAAGAATTTCTATAGAGCTGTGCTGTTCACTATAAAAACATGTATAACATGGATCAAAACTGTCCTCACTTAAACATCTAATGTAAACTTATATGTAATGACAACTATATTAATGCAGATGTTGGCAGCTTATCATTACCCATACTCAGCAGCAACGTCGTTCCTAGCTTTCCACCCTAAGGATAATAACTTCATTGCTGTTGGAACGGAGGATGGAACAATTAGAATTTTCGATTGTCGAACTGAGGAGGTGCTGTGGATTTAAGTTTCTCCTCCGATTTATCTTGTATGTGAGCCTCTATTATTGTAGCTAAAATGCTGCTAAACTATTTTCATTACAGAATAAGACGGCACTTAAGGGACACGAGAAACGAATAACTGGCTTCGCTTTTTCTGATGTTTTAAATGTGTTGGTGTCCTCTGGAGCCGATTCACGGGTACATATCCTAATCCTTTTCGAGTTAACTGTATCACCTTAAGGCTTCACATAAAATTTAATAGTGAAACCAATGTTGTGCTCACAGCTGTGTGTATGGGAAATAAATGGATGGGAGAAGAAGAACTCAAAAAGCCTGCATTCAAAGTCAGGAAGGTCAACATCACCACTTGCAGATAGTAGAGTTCAGTTTCATAAAGATCAGGTTCACTTGCTAGTTGTGCAAGACAACCAAATTGCAATTTACGATGCCTATAAATTGGAAAGTCTCCGCCATGTAAGACCTTTCGCCCACACATATTCTTGAGCAAATAACCTTTTTAAATATTGCGTATCATATTGTAAGTCAATGATTCTTTTATTGTCTTTCCCTCCAGTTCATTGAATATCATTTTATTTTTATCCAGGCACATAATTTAAAAATAGCTAGCCAATTACTACATGATGCTTAATATTTCGATTACTTTTTAACCTTTAAAATTATCCTAATTGTCATTTAACGCAAATGAAGGTATGTTGAAGGTATGTGGTCTTCATAATTGAAGAATAGGAAGTGACTAAAAATATGTGCATTGCAGTGGGCTCCTCAGGATCCAATGACCTCACTTATTTCCGGTGCTACATACTCATGTGACGGCCTAGTAGTCTATGCCGGTTTCTGTGATGGCTCAGTTGGTGTATTTGATGCCGATGACCTAAAGCCACGCTGTCGTATTGCCCCTTCTGCATTTATGCCAGGCATAAGCAGGTATAGTGTTTCTTTTCTCAAAGGAGAATGACTACACAAGTGTGCAGTATAAGATGATCCTTTAAATGCATTATTACTCCCATTGTGATTTAATCCTGTATAATGAAAACATTCTCTGGCTTTCATGTGCAGTGGCAATATTTATCCATCTGTAATTGCTGCACATCCACATCAGCCTAGTCAGTTTGCTATAGGATTAAACGATGGAGGTGTTCATGTGATTGAGCCAGCTGAATCTGAAGGGAAATGGGGTGCTGGGCCATCAGATAATGGAGCTGATAATTCAAATGATACAACTGGCAATAAAGATTCTGAATCGCCTCCAAGGTAGCATAAAAATGGAGTAAAGGATGGCTAAAGAGCTAACTTCCCACTTTTATTGTGCATAAGTTATTTACAAGTACGAGGCTGATGACTGTAGTGCCTTGTCAGGGACATGCCTTCTATGATGTAAATCATCTTTCAGCAGAAATTCTGTTGTCTATTTACAATAGAGACATTGTTGTTTGGAAATAAGACTGGTAAGAGTCAACTTGTTTGATTTAAAATCAGCATGAAAATTAATATAGTTTAAAGTTTTATTTACTAATGAAAAACTATGCCGATTTGATATTCAGAATAGATGACCACATTTTGCAAAATTTTAGGTGTTACTGTCATGACATAGAGTTTAATTGAGCAACAAACATCATCTTCTAATAGAATTTCCATGCATTGAGATACATTTGTCCAATGGACAGATATTAACAACTCAGAAATTTATGGTGCAAAAACTTTGGTAGAAATTCAAAATTGATTTTTTTTTTTCAGGGTTATTATTTTCCCCTAACATGATAACATGAGGGAGTCGTTTTTAGTGCAACTCTTTGGAGTTTCTTGTGCTACAATTTGGCCAGAAAAATTGAAGTGAAATTTTGATTTGTGTTATTTAAACTAGTTTTTGAACTGTATATATGGATTGAGCACCATGAAGAAAACCCAGGACACTTCTATTGTGCAAAGGTTACCCATCAAACTTGTAATTTGAATGAATTCTTGTCCAATTTTAGAGAAATTAAATCTAAAAAGTTTCTAAAAAATAGCACCAAAAACAACACGTAATATAATAATATGAAGTGGTATATGATTAAATATTAGAGAAATATGATTCGGCATCAACGTTCAAAATTGAACCCTTCACAGCCCTTCCTTGGGCTAAAAAAATTTACCCTTAAGAAAAATTAAAATATAAAAATCACTCGTCAATCAAGGTATAGATTAAATTTCTATATTTCAAAAGAATGGAAATATTTTTAATAACTTGTCAAAATTTTTTTAACTTTAGGAGAGTCTAAAGTTTAATGGCCATTTAAAAACTTAGTGTGTGGTATCACTCCTCCCTAATTATTCTTGAGCACTCTTTCCTTACATCCATTTTTTCCATTTTCATTTGAAGTGTAACCCATCATGCACAGAAAGAAAGTTATTGTTCAATGCCGACTGTAAGGTATTATTTGTTATCCTCATATATTCATTTGCATTTGGATTTTCATTCTATGGATTCTTTAATGTAACACTCTGTAATGACCGCCTTCATGGTCACACAATGTATCTTGCACAACATAAAATCCACACCTGAAGAAATTAACATTGTGGCCAGATACCCTGAATGCACCTGCTTTCCATCCTTCCATTGTAGGCATGGGTGTTGGAGTCATGTTCCACATTAACATTATTAATGGTGGAAATTGTTATTGGCATAATTATATGAATCTACTAACTATGAAAATAATATCTATCTTATACCAAGGGTATTGGACTCCACAACTATCCCACTCTCATTTGAACTCTTGTTTGTTTTCCTTCACTGCTTAAATCCATATGGATAATCTTGTCAAGTACCATTTTTCATGAAGTATTTTTTCTCTCTCATAAAGAAATAAGTTTCCTTGAATGTTACAAAGGATAATAAAGCAAAAGATAACCTATCAAAACTTTGTAGTCAGATCCTATGGCACCTTGCTAAGGTTGAAACTGCCTCAATTTTGCAAATGGATTTTTAATTTATGTATTTACTTATTCTATTGTTTTTATTGAATTGATATGGGTAATTCTTGAAAAATGTATCGTATAGGTAGCCCTAAGAAGGATACAAATCAATTGTCAATTGTTGATGTATTTTGCCTTGCAAAAAATTATAATAAGCCATGTAATCTTCAAAATGAAGTTGATGCTCATCTACATGGAGATGATGAATCAAATAGTGTACAACTTGTTGAAAGAGAAAAGCCATGAAAGAAACACGAAAGAATATTCAAATATAAATGGAATACAAGATTTCCATGATCTTATGTTGTAAATGATTGTAATGGTAATGAAATGATAAAATGATATTCAAATCTAAATGGAATACAAGATTTCCATGATCTTATGTTGCAAATGATTATAATGGTAATGAAATGATAAAATTTTCTTGATGTGTTAAATTTAAACAAGATACTTCATTCACAAAGGTGGAAGCATCACTCTTCGATTCCGTTTAGGAATTTCAGAGGGAAAAAACAAATGAAGTAATAGTCCAATTACTAAACATGTCAAACTAATGGTAGATGCTGAGAAGGACATAATTATATTAGTGATTGAAAACATGTATTTTGTTGCTATATATGATTTATCTTTTGAAATGTATAAGTACACAAGTACAACATCATGAAAAAAGTTTGATCAAGCTTATAAAGAGGTGTATTGGAACAAACTAGAAGAAGATATTTTACATAGCCCATTTTACTCAATTTTAGCTCATGAAAGCAGTCATCAAATTATGGAACACCATTTGATTGTTTATATTACATATTTGACAAATGGAGGAAGAGGTCACTGTGTAACAAATTTTATATGTTTACTTTAAATAAAGGATGGAAAAACTCTATATATATATGATGTAGTTAGAACTCTTTTAGCAGAAATGGATATATATTTGATGAAGATCGTTAGTTTTGGTTGCGATGGTGTATCTTCCATGAGGAGTATTCATGAACTTTTATGTTCTAAGCTTTATCAATATGTTTCTCATTTATTAGATATCCATTGCATAGCTCATACGGAAGCATTAACAACCAATGAGGCTTAATCTCATTTTCTATAGTTGTAATATATTGCCAAAATTGAAAACAAAGTTTATTCATGGCTTGGGAAATAAACTAAAAGACATGGAGAATTGAAAGAGATAATGTAATCATTTCAAATCACTAATTTAGAGGTCTTACAAATTCTTCAAATTAGGTGGTTCTCTAGAGAAAAGGTCGTACAATTTTTAATTAAACTCATGCATTATTTTAAGAGGATTGGGAGTCAAGAGAGAAAATAATGTATGAGTTGGAAACAATATTTCTAGTGCAATTTTGCATCCATCTACTTGCAGATGTGCTCATTGAATTAAATATTTGAATAAAAATTTCCAAGAGGATCATTTTGATATTACATCTATTGGCACTACTTTAGATATTTCTATTAGCATGTTGCATAAACAATTTTTGGGAAGCATTTTTGGTGTAGGTGTAGTGCATGTTTTTTTAGTTAAAGAACAACGAGGAACCCTTGAATTTGCAAAAAGCATAGGCATGATATATTTATATCCATTGAGGTTCAAACGTTTTCCAAAGATGAAAAGAATAACGACACTAGATGATTGTATTCTTTTGGGAAAATGTTTTGTTGTAAAGTTGATTGAATATTTTAGATAGGAGATACATAAATTTACACGTATTTAATGATGTTAAGTTTTTCAATACTCAACATTATTATGAATAAGTGAATGATGTAAATAGTCAAACAAAAATATGGATAAATTGTTTATGCAAAAAATTACCGTTGGGGAATTTTATTTGTATTATTTCTAAATCATCATTATCCCAACAATCACAAAAAATTGTGAAAATAACTTTTGAAAATTAAATAGGATAAAAAATGATGATAGATCAAAACTTTCATTAGAGACACTATATGTCAATGTTTCTATCTCTTAGTGCACCCCATGTTATAAATGAGGTAGATACGAATTCTATTTATGATGTATAGAAACAAATGACAAATAGAAATCCATTTCCATTGGAAAATAGATTTATATTTTCAATGATGTAAGTCCAAATACTTTTGAAAATCATGGAATAAATAGAAAATCATATGTTTACCTTTTCCTAATGGAATTTGACAAAAATGTTTGCTTATTTACTAAGTTCTATTGAAATTTATAGTATTCTCATATAGCTATTGGTTATTTTTTTTGGATAAAGATTTAGAATGACACTGATTCATTTTGGAAAAAAATTATGAAAAATTTATTTAATATACCGTTGTCAATAGAAGTGAATTTCTTTTATAACCTTTCATTTTTTAAGTATTAGATGAATATATTTCTTTCCAAATGCAATTAAGACAGCCATTCAAATTTGATCACAGTTCAGGATTCCAAGAGTTAGAATAACAATTTATGTGTGCATAGGTAAAAAAGTCTATTTTGGGCACACCTTCCGGAAATCTGCTAGACTGTCAAAGGCCTCCAAGGAAAAGGATGCTTCGAAAACGTTTAACCAGATGTCAAATCGTTTTGTGTTGACAATTATTTACATTTTTTAAATCAAAAAGTGCACAATCACTGCCACATCATAAAATACGAGATTCTCTAATAAATGAATGTCACTCTAGTTGTCACATAGGATCACAGTGGTATCCATTGTAAATCAAAACAACTCACTGAAGAGCTTTCACAACCACATTGCCTAACAAGAGGCCATACTAGCAGCAATATACTCTGCCTTGGCGGTGCTCAAAGCCATCGAATTCTACTTCCTGCTCATCTAGGATATTGAGGTAGATCCCAAAGAGAAACAACACCCGGAAGTGCTCTTTCGGTCCACCACACTACCTGCCCAATCAACATCGATATATCCATGTAGTCTCACATCTCCACCAGTGTATCTCAACCCATGAGTGATTGTGCCATGAAGATATGTCAACAGATTCTTGGCACGAATCCAATGTGAGTGGTGAGGCTCAACCATATGTTGACACAACGTGTTGATTACAAAACATAGATCTGGAAAAGAGTTCACTAAGAACATCAATTCTCCAATGAGTTGATGATACTCGATAGCATTTCATAAAATAGATCCGACAACACTACCACTTAACTTCTTGAATTCAAGCTCCATCGGGGTAGTCACGGGCTTGCAGTCCACCATACAGAATCTCTCCAATATCTTTACCACATATTTTCCTTGAGATATGAAAATCTACCCTTGCTTCTGCTAGACTTCTAGTCTTGGGAAATAGTGGATGACTCCTAGGTCCTTCATCTCAAATTCAAAATCCAGGTCCCTCTTAAATTTGTGAATGAGAGCGTTTGCATCTGTTAGAAAGAGGTCATCAATGTACAACACTAGTATGAGAGGATTGTCATCTTCAATCTTAAAGTAAAGGTTAGGGTTGGATTCACTCTTAGTGAATCCAAACTTCATTAAGTAGTTATCGATCCTCTCATACCATGCTCACAGTGCTTGCTTCAGCCCATAGAGGGCCTTCTTCAACCTGCACACATGAGATTCTCGATCATGAATCTCAAATCCTTGGGGTTGCTCCACATAGACCTCCTCTTTGATAGAACCATGCAAGAATGCGGTCTTGACATCCATCTGATGTAGCTTCCATCTTTGCGAAGCAGCAAGGGCTATGATTGAACAAATGGTGGTATATCGGGAAACAAGTGCAAATATCTCGTCATAGTCTACACCTTCCTTCTCAGAGAAGCCACAAATGAAAAAACAACCCTTATTCTTTTTAGCACTTCCGTCAACTACATGCTTTATCTTGTAAATCCATTTCAAAGTGACAACTACTTTATCCTGGGGTCTAGGGACCACATCCTAGACATCGATTTTCATGATGGACTCATATTCCTCAGTCATAACATCCTTCCATACTTGATGCTTCACAAATTTTGCAAAGGATGAAGGCTCATTTTAGATGATCACACTCATAATAGTCAAGTATCCCTGATACCTAACCGACTTCTTACTTTCCCAGAAAGTCCCTATGGGTGCAATGTGTCCTTCAGCATCATCTAGTGTCCCCCTAAGCCATGAAGGCCTCTTCCTACAAAAGGAAGGCTCTTGCGAAGGGGGATCAAAAGGATCCATAGGTTCTTCCACTTCAGGCATCATCTCATCTTCGTTTTCCTTCAGTTCCCTGGTGTTAGCTTCTTTAGATCCCCTTTGAGTAGGAAGATTGTCAACTTTTCTAAGAGTCACATCTTTGTCAAAGGTGGCATCATGGCTAATCTCGATTTCCCTTTGACCAACCACATAGATTCTATATCCCTTAGTATTTTCGCTATACCCCATGAATATTCCTTTCTTTCCGAATGCACCCAATTTATTCCTCTTCTCCTTTGGCACATGAAAATATACCAGACATCCAAAAATTCTAAAATGAGATACGTCAGGTTTCTTACTAGTGAACATCTCTGTTGAAAATAATACTGAGAGGGGGGGGTGAATCAGTATTATCTAGTTCTTTTACCAAATCTTCCTTATTTGCACTTTGAATTATTTTTTCATATCAGTACCATAAAATAATGAGCATGAACAAGAAAAACAGACAGTCACATCAAAGAACACCAGATATAAGGTGGAAACCCAATGTGGGTGAAAACCACCTGCTGCAATATGTCTCTATCTTCTTTCAAATTAGAAACTCCTTTTACAATGGTCTTGTACTGGTGCAGTCCTTACTAGTACGCAGGCTGCAACCTGCAGAGAGCTACAACTCTCTCTCGTTTTCCAGTCTCTTCTGGAAGGGAGCTACAACCCCCTATTTCCTTTTCTTTCAAGGACCACTTTTCATAAATTTTCAAACTGGATCCATAAACATCAAGTGATCATCAAGTACATGTGGATTTAACAGCAGTAACCAAATCAACAAAACAGAACTAAACCCAGAACACCTTAACAACAGAAAAATTCAGTCAACAGATAGTCCTGAGACAGATACGCAACTTTCCTTTCTCTGGCCTGCGTCGCTATGCACTTCACCCTCTGCTTCTCTGCGTATACCCGTAGAGCTCCTTCTGCTGCACTGCGTGACCACGCACTGCTTCTTCTGTCGCGCTGCGTACAGTACGCACTCGGATGCACTATCACGCCGCGTACTGCCACAGAGGTACGCACCCATAAAGTCTATCGCACCGTGAACTTTTACTATGCGTACGCACCTGAACCACTGCTGCTCTGCGTACCCACGCAGTTTGCCTGTTTCTGCTCTGCGTACCCATGCAATCACCCTTCTTCTGCTCTGCGTACCCACATAGCTCACCTTCTTCTGCTCTGCGTACCCACGCAGAGGCACCGTTAAACACCTCTGTATATCATATTAGGGCCGAATTTGCAGATCACCAGTGTGCTACAGTTAGACGGATGCCCAGATCTGATCAAGCGCTCGAGAGATCACCCTTCACAGATTCGCTTTCCACTTCACTTTCATATAGATCAAGCTTTTTGAAACAATAACCCAAATATTTCAGATCTTAAGATATTCAACCCAAAAGCATGCTCAAGCCAAATGATCTCCTTTGCTTTATATATGCAAGCTTCTTCCTCAAATCACGGATCAATACCATGAGCCAAAACCATAATAACACAAATACCGTCAGCTAAATACATAAGAAACCCCACATGTGCTTTTCTCTGCCTTGAAATGAGTGCACTAGGGGTACGCATCTCCTGAACGGCTGACCTGCGTGTCTGGCCGCGGTCCCTACACGATGTACCTACGGGTACGCATCTTCTGAACTGTTCTCCTACGTACTTCTTAATTTTCATCATATTGAGAGCCTTGCCATGGGTGTTGCCATCAAGTACAACATCTGTAACATATAACCTCACCAGAAACATAATGCCAACAATCTCCCCCTTTGGACTTGATGGCAACCTCAAAAACTTCAGTGACATTCTCCCCTTTGACATCAAGGGCAAAGGGTTATGCTCCCCCTAAGAACATGCTCCCCCTGAATATGAACCAGATCTGCAAAGAAGAACCATAAACCACCAGACACCATGAATGACCAAGAAAGAGATAGAGACATATTGCAGCTATATCCAGACCAGCTCCCATGATCTCCTTTTGTACATCCTCCATAATGCCAACAATGCATTATATTCTCCCCCTGAACCTGTGCCACAACCTAGCACATGTACGCATATACCTCAGATGAATCATGCGTACAACCAACAATCAGAAGAGTCTCAACAATAAGATGATGCATCAACAACCCCCAGCTTTTGCCTGAGGTATTCAAAATTCTCCCTGGGCAATGGTTTGGTGAGAATATCAGCAACTTGTTCCTTAGAAGGAACATACTCCAACTTGACCTTTTGTTCAAGCACTTGTTCCCGGAAAAAATGATACTTGATTGGTATGTGCTTGGTTTTTGAATGCATGACGGGATTCTTTGAGATGCTGATTGCACTTGTGTTATCGCATAAGATAGAGATAGGTGGTGTACAAGTGATTTGAAAATCCTGCAAGGTCTGCATCATCCAAAGGGGTTGAGTGCAGCAAGATGCAGCAGCAACATATTCCTCTTCAGCTGTAGATAAGGCAATCGAACTCTGTTTCTTGCTGAACCAAGATACTAATCTGGAACCCATAAAGAACGCACCACCACTTGTGCTCTTCCTGTCATCCACACTTCCGGCCCAATCTGCATCTTTATAAGCATGAAGTGTGAGATCTGTATCTCTAGGATACCATAAGCCATAATTTTGTGTCCCTTGAAGATATTTGAAAATTATCTTCACTGCCTGAAGATGCGTCTCCTTTGGATTTGCCTGAAATCTTCCAACTATTCCTACTGCATGCATGATGTCCGGTCAGGTACCTGTCAAATAAAGTACACTTCCAATCATAGATCTGTAGGTTGGTTGATGTACTGCTGCAGATTCATCATTTGCACTGAGGCTACATCCTGTGACCATGGGTGTACATACTGGTTTTGCATCTTCCATGCCATATTTCTTCAAGATCTGTTTGAGATACTTGGTTTGAGATAAAAATATTCCTCCTTCTTTTTGTTGGATTTGCAAACCAAGGAAATATGTCAGTTCTCCCAGCAAGGACATTTCAAATTCTTTCTGCATGAGCAAAGCAAAGCTTTGACTCATCTCTTCTTCATTGCTGCCAAAAATAATGTCATCTACATACACAACAAGTATTAGCAATTTGTCATTTTCAACTTTTATATAAAGATTGCTA